>JASGCC010003138.1:0-25150 GCA_030067915.1 Hydractinia echinata | reverse complement strand
TGTCTGTTTTTTTAAGGGAAAAAAATTGAATATGCGAAGGCTATTACAACAATTTTAAATGAGGAAAACAAGTAAAGTAAGTTGTTTTAGATTTCAGTTCCCCTTTAAGGCATACTATGCCATCTCATCAATGAAATGGAAAACATAAGGTAATGCAATCATATTACAAAACAGAACACATGTTTAAAAACACAAAAACATATACCTCTTTAACTTTCAGGAACTGTAAACTTTTATCAACATTTTCTAACATATGAATTCTCATGCGTCCTTTGCTTGGGCGTGGCTGAATCAAATAAATTTCAAAGTCCGTTTAATGGTGAAAAAGCCACTTACCACTTCGAAACATGTTTTAAAAAGCATGTCTTAAACAGACCTTAATATTTTTAGGACCAAAAATCCATTCTGAGGCCACTCCAAATCGACACACTTGTGTTTTAAAAAGCATGTCTTAAACAGCCTTAATAATATCTGTAAGACCAAAAATCCATTCTTAAAATTCCCATTATTAGCAAAAACAATATTCTGGTCCTATCAATTATTACCAACAAAAATGACCGTTTTGATACAGCAAGGAACAAACTGTCTCTATTGATATCACTACCAATATGCAATATTTCAGTTACTGCAACAATCATTACCAATTTGTTTGCCATTATTGTAATAATTATCATTAGATATTAACATTTTTTGTTCCACACTGTGCTCTTTTAAAAAAGTGTTTGAAAAAAAATTGATAAGAGAAAAAATGACCTTGTTGATAAAATAAATATGGTAACATAGAAATGAAAGTTTAATTGGAGCAAAGGATGCAACAGAAGACCAGATAGCAGATACTAAAATTTTAGGTCAAAATCAAGGTTTTCAACTTATTCACAACGATATGGAGTAACCTAAATTTGTTTCCCTGCCAATAGGGCTTGCAGAACCGGTACATTATGGAACAACTGTTACCAGGATGTTTGAGCCAAAAGCCATACACACACCAAACAAAATAATTGAAATACCAATTTCTCTGCAGATAAAATTTCTAGCAACAAAATAAGTTGTCGACCATCTTGCAAATCATGATATAGGTCATTAATATGAGCACCGACTTTCTGCAAATGTGAATTTACCCATTTGGTAAAAGTTTTCTTTTGAACACCTTCTCTCTCATCTAAACAAAACAAATAAGATTAAAAAAAGCGAAAAGAACACTTGGAATGCCTACACAATTTTTAACGTGTAAAAAGTACAGTACAGTCCGAATGTAAGCTTCCGCGTACGCGCAACTCGCATAAATAATTACTTTTATAATAGACCATTGTTTTTTAGAGAAAATAATTGCTTCGCGAGAAATTGAAAAGATCAGGGAAACTTATTGTTCAAATAACAATAACCTGCTTGTGACGATGTTGAGAATACTTTCAGCGCGAAGTCTATAGAATTTGTAAACAAAAGCAATTAAAATTATTATAAGAATAAACTTTACTGTAATATTATGAAGTAATTGAAAAGAAACACTGATTAATTTTTATCTTAGAGGATATACTTATTAAAAAAAAAATAGTTTTAAATTTTTAGAACGGTGTATTTTATTTATATATAAATACATTGTTTAAACATGCTTCGAGTCTTATCACATTACGCACGTTGCTTTAAAATAATCTATTTTCGATGTCTTGCGTAAGTAACTATGATGCAAATTAGAAGACTCACTTGAGGAATTATTGTGGAAGCTAAAAAAATCTCGACTATTTAAACTTTAAACAAACTCAACACGAGCAACTGGAAAATAATTATAGTCATTTAATAATAAACAGTTTTTTTTTTTAAAAAGCTATAATACAAAACATATACAAAAAAGGAAAGTAGTTCAACATTCGCTATTATTTAATTTGGGGCGTCGTAAATATTCGTTCATCGAATTCACCGCGGTAGACCAGGCTGATTTTTGTTGCCCCCCCTGCTACGTCGAAATTGTTAAACACCAGATGTTTAATATACTCGACGCGTTTATTGTCCAAGGGCTCTTTGTGTAAAACTTTTCCGTTGACAATTTTGTTTATTCCATATACATTCCGTCCCCGTCGTTCCTCCACACTAAAAACTTTTTTCATGATGCGAGTGGCAAAATTGCCAATTTTACCACCGGATTGATTTCTCGCAAATCGGACAACATCGTCGGGTAAATTAAAACTGTGTTGAAATGTTGGATGTGATGGCTGTTGTTGGTTTGGAAAAAAGGCTGCAGGGTGAAAAAATGGATATCTCTGATATGGATTGTAAAGGAATGGATTTTGTGGTAGAGGTGGAGCATGTTGAAGTTGTTCTCGATGTTGGTGCAAAGTCGGCAGAGCCACTTCAAAGTCGGCACTTTCAGTGCTATCATTATGATGATTGGGTATCTCTGGCTGGAATTCTTCAACTTCTGGCTGTTGTTGTCGTTGTTCGTGTGACCGTTTTTCTTGTGATGGTGGTGGCTGTTGTGGGTGATGTTGTGGCTGTGATGGTTGTGGCTGTGACTGTGGTGGTGGTGGCTGTTGTGGTTGTTCTTTTGGCTGATGATGTGGAGGTGGAAGGCTTTTTTTCACTGGCGTCGATGTCGTAAAATTGTAGGAGTCAAGTCCTTGAGATGTTGTGAGCTCGATATTTTTCACAACCAAAGCTTTTTCAAATCCCTTTTGATGTGGCTCATCGACAACATGAAATCCTAAAAAAAAAAGAAATGTTTATAATACAAGGCAATTACAAACATTTACGTAACGTCACACATAAGTAATTATTTACCTGAAGAATTTGCTTCATTTCTTTCTGCTCACTCATCATTATTTTCAGTGCTTCGTGAACATCCGTACAAGTGCTGCACGTCCTTTTATTATTATTATTATTATTACTATTATTTACCCAGGATAGCCTCTTCAGTTTCTCGTTCGTTATTTTTGTATGAGTGCGATCGATATTATCTTGTCCTTGGAGAACTTCTTGTAATGTTGCCTAAAAATAATTTTTAAAAAATGAAAGTAGTTCTTAATTTTTTGTCTATCAAACTCGTAATCATCGACTGGACTTACTGCTTCTTTCAGAACTGATAATTTTGTTTTTTTCGCATTTTCTAGTTCTCCCGCTTTTTTTTCTACAGGTTTTCTTTTTTTATAATTTGATTTCTTTTCAATTTTTGATTTTTTTTTATGTACTGTCTCGTCTTCGACATCTTCCTCTGTAGAGTTATCCATCTCTTCTTCATCTTCAATGACAAAGAGTTGCGGGTTTTCTCGTTGATAATCCCTCGTCAATTTGGTTTAGTTCTACTCTTGAATCTAAAAATAATTACACGTTATCATTTATATATGTTAAATGAGAAAGTAAAAAAGGAAATCGAATATAACAAGATATAAATTTACCACTTAATCCTAATAGCACAGCTTGGTATATGTCATTGGCTTTAGCTTGCGCATTATAAATTTTTACTTTAACTTCAATTTCTTTCTTGTCTTGTAAATATTGCCTTAAAAGTTCCTCTTCTGCCATTTTCTCCTTTCTCAAAATAGCCGGTTTTTTATCTTCTTGAAAGTACACCAACGCGTAATTTGGAATTTGGAATTTTTTTTGCCTGTTTTTAACAACATCTGCAACATCTCTCGTTTGTTAGTCGATGCGTTGAAATGATTTTTTTTCAGTGTACGCGTTATATACGAAATCAAAAGTGAAATAGTTATCATGCGGGTCTTTTAGTTATATACATTTCGTTTCCATTCCTTTTATAATATTGTAAGTGTCGCTAAGTATTCGGTCTCCTTAAATCTTTTAACAATGACATTACAATTAGCACACATGCCCTTTTATTAAAACTCCGCAGTACACAAATAATCATTTTCGTTCAATTGCTTTGAAAAGTTCCATAACATTTTTCACTTCTGAAGCCCCTCTAAGTATACGGTATCGTTAAATCTTAAATACACAATTAGCACACAAACTTGTTCATATATACTTTATTTTAAAAAAAATATCATTTTCAAGTTGTCAGTTGGTAGAGATGTTGTCAAGTGAAACACGCGCTCGCATTGTAAATTTACGTTTGTCAGGATATCAACCTTCGGCTATTGTAACGAAACTTTTAGAGGATGGTATTAAATTAGAAAGACACAGTGCTTCAAGAATATTTAAGAAATATCGAATGATATGAGAATGGTTAGGTGGATGTGTAACGCCAGTCTGAGAGACAGAAAGAGTTCAGATGAGCTAAGAAGCAGGCTAAGTATCCGTAGAATTAAAGATGTTATCCAGATAAGAAGATTGAATTGGCTGGGGCACTTGGAAAGAATGGAGGAGGATAATTGGGTAAGAAAGTGTAGAGACTTGATAGTTCCTGGGGCAAAGCCCAGAGGCAGACAGAGAAAGACTTGGCAGGAGGTTATAAGGAAAGACTTGATACAGAGGAAGTTGAGTTTAGATCTAACACAGTCTAGATCAGATTGGAAGAGGGTCATTAATATACCCTGTCCAACCCATGCTAGCATGGAAAACGGACGTTAAGCCGAGAATGATGATGATGATCAGCAAAAAAGGAGACTTTCATGGGAACAAAAATCGGGGAGAAAGACAGACTTAAGTTTAGAACATTTAAATTTTGTAGATCGTTCATATGTTCATAATGATGAACTGAGCGCAGCTGACTAACAGAAACTACTTTATCGACAATTTAAAATTAAGTACTCAATAACAACTTTGAAACGCTGCAGAGCAAAACTGGGTTGGGTGCAGAGTGGCCCAAGGTATTGTCAGGCTATTCGTCCCATTAACTGTGAACTGCGTCTTAATTTTGCATTGCGATGCATCAACAACAACGAAGACTACAATGAAGTCATTTTTACAGATGAATCTAGTATTTGGATTGAGCGTCACTCCTGGGTTTGTTTCCATCGAAAACATCAATCAGCTAAGTTAAAGCCCAAGGTAAAACACCCATACAAGATTCACGTATGGGCTGGTATTTCCAGAAGAGGAAGAACAAAAATGATGATATTCACAGGAATAATGCGTGAAGTACATAATTTGAATTTTTTTTAATCTTACACTTCCTTGAACCTTTAGAGATCAGGGAACAAGGTTGGTCTTATAAAGATAATTTATTTATTTTTTTATAGGAATTTTACGTCGATACAATTTTGAAAAAAGCATTGCTTCCATTCATAAAAACAATGTACCCGGATCACCACAGATTCTTTCAGGACAACGACCCTAAACACAAGTCGGAATACGCGATTAACTTTATGAAAGAGAACGAGATAAACTACTGGCCCACTCCGTCCGAGTCCCCAGATATGAATCCAATCGAAATGATGTGGGCGGAGCTCAAAAAACATGTTAAACCATCTAAAAAGGAAGAATTAATTAATGGTGTTAAAACATTTTGGGAAACAGTGTCAATCGCAAAGTGTAATCGATACATTGATCACATTTTCAAAGTTATGCCTATTGTCGTAGAACGAGGTGGAAGAGCGTCCGGACACTAACATTTATAACAATACATCTTTTGTATTATATATAACTTTTCTTGCTTATCCTCTTACATGTTTTAAATCTTGTATATTTTATTTAAAAATGCACCTTTCTGCTTAATTTTGTTTTCCCTTTTTGTTCATTAACAGGGTAATACCCTTTAAACATAACCACCTGTCAAAGTAAATGGGAAATTTTATTAGCTAAAAATACTTTCATACACAAAGACTTGTTTTTCGAAGTTATGCTGCAAAAGTTATTCTCAAGGTTTTGCTAAGAAAAATATCGAAATAAAATGTTCAGAAGGATATTTTTTTTAACCGCGACAAGTCCGTTATTTTACCAGCTAAAAATACTTTCATGCACAAAGACTTGTTTTTCGAAGTTATGCTGCAAAAGTTATTCTCAAGGTTTTGCTAAGAAAAATATCGAAATAAAATGTTAAAGATATAAAAAACTTTTTTAAGAACAATAGATTCGCGCGTGATTTATTTTAATTTTTCGCGTAGTTAACAAGTCATTAATTTTTACTTTGCGCTAATACCTAAGGGGATTTTATTTCAATAAGTTTTAACAATGAAACTCGCAGTTATGAGAAAATAATTCCAGCATTGTTTTATCGCGAAGCTTTTGTTAATTCACTTGCAACATAGCTCACGCTAAGATCATTAAAGTAATTATGATAAACAAAAGATAAAAGGGCTTCCGACTTGGAGGAAAAGGTGTTGTATAGCGCGTACACGGTAACTTACATTCTGACTGTACTGTAGAATCATACTATTATCTAGAAAAACAAAAAATATATACCCCGTAAAGCAGAAATCTTTGACTTTTCAAACAATCGGGCTGATGATTGATTGGCTTCCATCCACATGTCACTTCCTCTTTCCAATCGTGATTCTTCATTGCGATAGCCATTGATTACCTCTCCACTCGACATTGCAATTATATTTTTAGTTACTTTTATATGTTTTTTATAATGCTCTAAAAAATGTTAAATTGATCTGTACATAAAATATAAAAACCAGTTCCATTGAAGAGAAATAGCAAATCACAAGCTGTTTAATTGATTTAATAATCCAGTAAACATTGGTGTTTCAGGGAACATAACATCAAAAATGAATAAATATATAAATACTTTATATTAATTAACGAAACTAGAATAAGAAACAAAGGGTAATACTAATTACTAGATTTAACGAGCAGCATTAAAATTTTGCCATATCACATATAAGTATATATGTGTTAGCGTTACTTAGTCAACCTATTGTTTGCCAAAAATATAGATGCTTCTATGTCAACAGCTTAAAAGTGGAATAGAAAATCTTAAATAATAAGATAAAAATCAAACAAAAGCACTTCCTGCCATGCAGTTCAAAAACAAGTTAATAATAATAAAGTATGCTAATTATGACATTGTACAATGGGAACAATCACGTTTTAATGACTTTAATAAAAACTGATAAGTTTGATTAGAATTCCTCATTAAACTTAATGTGGGAATACTTTTTATTTTGCTTGTCTGTTGGGTAATGTGATGTTAACATACATCACAAAAAGTTAGCACCCTTTAAATAATTTCCTGCTAGAAGGTAAATAAAGCTGAAAATTCTTTGAAAGAGTATGCAAATATATAATGTAAATAATGTCCATAGTTTATTTAACAAACATTGGTTTTGTTTTAAACATTTGCACTGAAATGTGACAAAATATGGTTTTAAAAAAGCTTCGAGTAAAACTCAGAGTAACAGAAAACTTGTCTAGTTCGATATAAAGAAATGTTTTAACGGTTTATTGGGGGCTGTTTATGAGGCTACAGATATGAATTAAATCCACTTTTTAACATTTTATGATGTTCTTGTTGTTGTTAAAAGCCACACCCAAACATGCATTTCCACTACAGTGATAAACAATAACAGTAAAAACAAATAATAATAAATATACTTATCTGGAATAAATAAAAAATAGCAACACAAGGCAAACAATGTAAAATATTAGTAAAAATTGAGGGTTCATAACCTGAAATTTAACCACATATGTGCCATATTATCAGCAATAATTTACAGATGAAACTAAAACGTAGAGAAAGCTTTTTAAAAACATATGCCCATCTTAAAGATTATGAAATATTAAACATCTTTTGGGTTTTGCATTTAATTATTTACCTGATGTTTTCATATTGATGAAAAAATATTGAAAACAAACAAAAGAAAACAAAAGGATGATTCTTTATTCTTTTATATATAGAAACACTAGCCTGCGAAAAAAACAATGGAGTTGATAAAATAAAAGGGGCAAAATTAACTAAAACTTTTAAATAAAAAAAATAAGTTTTGCAATTATACATATGTTTTTGTGTATTTTGTTCTCACTATTTAATACATTTTTACATGTTTTTCCTAGAAACCTTTTTTTTATACCAACCTAGAAAATAAATCTGGAAATAAGTAAATTCTTGTAACCAGAAAATTAAAAATGTAATCTGCATGTTGGGTACATACTATCTAGTATTTGAAGGCTTCGTTAAAATGAAGTCATCATCATCATCATTCTCGGCTTAAGTCCGTTTTCCATGCTAGCATGGGTTGGACGGGGTATATTAATGACCCTCTTCCAATCTGATCTAGACTGTGTTAGATCTAAACTCAACTTCCTCTGTATCAAGTCTGTCCTTATAACCTCCTGCCAAGTCTTTCTCGGTCTGCCTCTGGGCTTTGCCCCAGGAACTATCAAGTCTCTACACTTTCTTACCCAATTATCCTCCTCCATTCTTTCCAAGTGCCCCAGCCAATTCAATCTTCTTATCTGGATAACATCTTTAATTCTACGGAGACTTAGCCTGCTTCTTAGCTCATCTGAACTCTTTCTGTCTCTCAGACTGGCGTTACACATCCACCTAACCATTCTCATATCATTCCTTTCTAAACGGTCAAGATCTTCCTGCTTCACTGCCCATGTCTCACTACCGTACAACATAACACTTCTTACACAGGCCTCATACAACCTACCTTTTACCTCAATTGACAGGACTCTGCTAGTCAACAAAGGAAGTAACTCTCTGAACTTTTTCCAAGCAGAACCTATCCTGCAAGTAACACTTCTTCCAACACCCCTTCACTGCCCAACATATCACCTAAGTAACAGAAGTTCTCAACTATCTCTAACGAGCCACTGTTGTACATCATTAAAGCTGGAAATACTTCATTCTCTATAATCTCACCTTTGCAACGCTTGCATACAAACTGAATGTCAGCTCTTAACCTTCCACTAATACTACTGCACTTCTTATGTACCCATGCTTGCAAGTCTGACAAAAAATTGAGTTACTACCAACCCCTTTCCTGCAAACTCCACAAGGCCACTTTCCAACTACAAGGTCACACTTGGCTGCAATGCTACTAATCATGACTTTAGACTTTGCTGTGTTTACCTTTAGCCCTTTCTCTTCTAGTCCTTTCTTCCACTTCTCAAACTTTTCAACTAATTCTTCCATCGACTCTGCTATGAGAAGTGTTTTATAAAATAGTAGGTCTACCTCAAGAAATATTTTGTTTTTCTGTCCACAGTTTAAAGTACAAATAACGTTTTATGCTGCTAAATAAAAATGTGTATCAGGATTTCTCAATGGTGAAAGTATAACAAAATACAGCGAAGAGGCACAGCTGTGTACAAAAGCTTTCCAATACGTTTATAACAAAATATGCATAGTCACTAGGCCAATCGTTTTAAAAACCAATGAAAGATGAATTCAGAAAATGAATAAAATAAACTACACCAAATCATAAAGTTACTTTTAAGTAAAAAAATATAAAAATAAAGCTTATGCACCTAATTTTGGTATTAACTTTATATACTAAATAAAAAATTACTCATTAGATCTATTACAAAAATCTGGCCAGGTGAATATTAACTATTAGCTTTAATTAAAATAATCATGAAACTTTCAACCACAATATAATTTTTTAATCATGTATACTTTAATTGTATTTACTTGTAAACAAAATAAAATGTGTTAAAGTGTTTTTTTTCCGTTCACATAAAGCGAAAGAAATAGGAAGATTTACAAATAAAAAATAAACAGGAAACAAAGAATATATATAAGTAAAAATAACCAGTGTCAGAATATACAACATGACGAAATTAATTTACAGTTAATGACATTTTTACACCTTAATCTCAGACAATATGATTGATATGCAACAAAAATTACGTCTCTTTGTATTTTCAGGTTTTACGGAGATTAAAACAAAAATTAATTAAACATTTATATCTAAGAGTTCAAAAACTGTTTTTAAAGGAATCACACTTTAAATCAGAGTGATCAATATATGTGCCAAAAAAGCTTTATGGGTTAACTCAATTATATAATTCATGGACCATTGAAGTTTTAAGCTTGTTATAGAACAAATTTTATTTGTTGTACAAAGTGATTCATTCTTTCAAAATGAAATATGACTTTGATTAAATATATATTCTCTGGCTGACCTCACGTATTCTAAAATAAATGACCTGCATATTGTTTCTAGAAAAGAACTACAAAAATGATTGTTAAAAATGTTTATAAATGAGTTTTCAAAATATTCAAAATTTCTGTTGAACTCAACAACACGTTTTTATATTAAAATCCAACCCAAAGTTCCAAATGTAAAGCAAGAACTTTATTGGTGAGTTTTATCGCGAAAGGCACAGTGTTGTTTATATTCTCCAGATCTCTCACAAAAACTGACAGGCATAATAATGCATACAGTAAGCTGTGGTCCAAACTTCTTTACTTTTGAGTAGAGGCATTTTGTGACCTTAAAATTAAAAAAAAAAAATAGTTTGTATTTTATTTAGATTCAGAAAATATATCAGTGAAAAGATGCCACTAGCCACAGTAAAAAAAATGATTTTACCCATAATTTAACTATTTTAACCCAAGTCTGCATTTTAGTGTGTGTCAATTTTTCAGTTTTTTTCGCACGCACATGAGCATCCTGTTAAATTGTAAACATTGAAACTTGTCTCTAAGACACTGTATAGAGCTATGTACCAACTTTTCACCACTTTTAAGGTTTTTGGCAATAATTTTTGTTATTTTTTGGATGATTGTAAGGTTTTTGTGCTATAATTTTTGTCACATTTCAATGGTAAGCAAACAGACACAATTACCATTGCTAAAAGAATCTGAAAAAATATGAGGTTAAAAAAGAGGACTAATTCGGCGATTCGGTTTGACGTCATAACAATTTTTTTGGAGGTGAAAAGTTTCCGTATTTTAGGTGAAGAGAGTGCAGAGCTAGACACATTTTGGAGTTTTCAGAACAATGTTTGGAAGTTTGAGCAAAGATAATTTTTTAGAGCAAAATCTAGATAGCTAAGCATCATTTCCAGACAGATTTTTATTGTGGTTACCTTTCGTTAGCTAATTATTCTTCCATTTCCACATTTTTTTGCATTCTTCCCCCTACGAACTAGGTTTGTTTTCACCCTGCGAAATTTTAAAAATGGCGGATGTAGCACAAATGAGATTCGTCAATTAAGCAAAATGTCAATCATCACTACGGCAACAAAGCTGAACCGAATCGCCGAATAGCAACTTTTGAAACAAAACACTGAATGACTCTTATCGTACAAAGTCATGTATATATGTCCATTCCTTTAGGTAGAAAATATAAACAAGACCACAGAAGTCAAACAAATTCAGTTAAAAAATGCAATATGCACCTAAAAATGGGTGAAACTTTTTAAAAAGAAGAATATAAAAAACAAGTAATTTTAGTGCCTTTTGGATGAAGAATGCACAAAATCCAGTGTTGCAAACTTTTGTATGTAGCTAAACATTGTCAAGTCATCCTTTAAGCTTATAGCTACAGTAAGTTGCAACAAAATATTAAATTTGGCAATGAGGAACACACAACAAGACAAGAAAATAGCTAATTAGCTAGCTAGCTAGCTATGAAAAGCTAAGCAAAATTGTGAACTCTACTTAGATATATTAATATGTAGTTTGATCGGATTCTCCGTTCATCGTGATCCAAACAAAAAAATTATATCTGCAAACACTTTGACTATACAAACTGTCACAAATCAAAAACCTTTTTCTGAATCCCTGGCCCGCCATTCCGTTTTGATTGAACGCCTAGAGTTCACAGATGTTATTGACGTGAGAGTAAAACTGCGGACCAGATATGCTTTCGTGCCTAGGTAGGTACAAGCTTTCCAACTCAAATTCTGAAGTCTGCTTTCGTTTAAGACTTCCATCTCTAATGTATTTGGCAAATTCTAATAAAGATCACTTTTTAACTTTTTAATTTTTGTTTTTTATTCTTTTTCTTTTCAATTTTCACAGATTATAAATGTTACTATGTTTGATTGAGCTGAGGCAGTCTAAGGTTTATCATTTTTTGTTTCTTTTTTGTTCCAGTGGCCCCCAGTGGAAACAATCCACTAACTATAGGTTTTTGTGATTTTCTGGGCTAGCCACTTGAAATATTTATTATTATTATTATTATTATTATTTTTATTTTTTGCGAAGCAATAGACCTATTTCAATATCGCCTTTTCATGTTCAACCGTGGTGGCGAATCAATATAGAGAGGGTTGCGGAGGGGTTGCCAAGGCAGAGGCATTAAGCACGGCCAAGGAAAGGAAAGGGCACGGCAAAGACAGGCAAGGAAACAGGAAGAGGAATCAGCAAGGTAGGGGTAGGCAAGACATGGGAATCACGGCAAGGGCACAACCTCGTCCCCGTCGTCGAGTGAGACGAGTCGCCCGTACGTATCATCAAGTTATAAACAAAAATGGTAGCCCCTCTGTCTGGTTGAGTGTCTGGTGCGCACATGGGAAAAGAAACTTGGATGGAAAATAAAATAAAAAGAAGAGCAGTTTTTTCATTCTGAAAATATAAAATCTGCGCCGTCCCCGATATCAAAAAAGCGAAAAGAGGTCCTGGGGACGAGGTTGAGTTAGGCAGGCACCAGAAAAGGCATAGGAAGGGTAGGCAGGCACCAGAAAAGGCATAGGAAAGAGTGGTTAATGAAGAATTTCATAGTGCAAACTCAGGTTGCGAAAAAGCCGAGAACAGTAATTTATTTTCCCTATGACGCAGCGCATAAATTATCACGACTATATTTTTGAACATAATTTTCGCTATCTCGGGTGCACCGGTGAGAAATTATTAAAACACGTGATGCGGTCCGCTGGCGAGGACAATATTTTTTTCTAATCATGTGGAAGCACGTGATTAATTTTGCATTTATTTCGTTTATCACATTTCATTTATTTTTTTGTGCTTAAGCCCTTCAAACAAAGTTGCAGAGTAATGTCTGAGGAGACAAGTTGTTACTGTTGTTTATCGTCGTCAGATGATGGTAAGTACAATTTATTATTTAACGTAAACGTATGGATATGTCTGGCATACTCCAAAAAGGTTTTGGATCCTTTATTTCACACAGCCATTCTAATTCGTCAACAGAACGCTACGAAATTTTCTTTGGAAATGCCACAACATTACCGAGCTGTACATGCATGGATTGGCGACGAACATGTTATCCATGTAAACATTTTCTCGCAGTTTTTAAGATGGTAAAAC
Source organism: Hydractinia echinata (assembly GCA_030067915.1). Lineage (NCBI taxonomy): Eukaryota > Metazoa > Cnidaria > Hydrozoa > Anthoathecata > Hydractiniidae > Hydractinia > Hydractinia echinata. The sequence goes on along the minus strand of JASGCC010003138.1, from coordinate 12,093 downwards.
TGGACGTTGTATGATCTGTCACCATTAATATCAACAGCCCATTTATCACCCTAGATGATATAGCTAACCCGCTGTTGGAATCGGAATCCTTTGCAGAGCATTTTCACCAACCCGAGAGGAACAAGTCAGATTCGATGATGAACAGGAGAAAGTACCTATAATGGAGAAAAAGCTGCGTGTTCAAAAGTCCTGGAAAAGGAGCAAGGCTGGTTTTTGTGTAGGGAAGTTTGAAGTTGAAGCGGATGACGTTTTAGACGAACTTTACGCAGGATTATTAGGACTAAAAGATTTATTGTCGAAATCTGTTCTAAGAAAAAAGACATCGCCTTGTTACCATCTTCATCGCAGTCCAAAATCATTTCGATTACCGATGAGAAAAAGGAAAGAGACCACTTCAGGGAGGGTTGGAGCAAAAGTTGCCAATGTGAAAAGATTTAGAAAAGTTGGAGTGACTGACGATTCCATGAATTCTCAGAACTTAGTATCGGAGATTGTTATAGAGGAACAGCCGCTCAATCAACATTGTTTCGAAGTTGATCAACGGGTATATCGCATTTTCTTATTACATCTTGAAAATGGTGTCGATAGAACACATAACAATGCCTTCTGATGCGATGCGAAAACACTTTTTAAAGTGTCTAGAAACAAGTAAGTTTTCGGACTTTCCTCTGGAGAAAAAAAACGGCGTATTGACAAGCAGAGAGCCATGTTCGAGTGAACCTCTACTGCACTTGCAAGCTACCTTGGTACTGGTACCACAAGAAATCCAAGGATATGCACATGGCACAATGCGATCTGTGCTCTTTTTGTGGTACCATCGTAAATGCGAAAATATTTGTGACAAGTTATTTGCAAACAAAAAAGCAAAATGGCAATGCTCGAAGTGTGTTCCACTGAAAGAACAGTAATATGAACTGAGCGTATATTTTTATTTATCTTTCAGAATATAAAAAAAGAGTCCGAAACTAGCTGTTCATATGTTTTCACCAACCCACAAGATAAGTTGCCCCCTGGGGTTCAATGTTTTGCGGAAATGCAATATTGCATACATTAAGAGGCCGCGTGTAACAACCTCGTCCCCAGGGCATCTTGTATCTTTTCTTACCCCGGGACGGCGATACGAATCAGAGAAAAGATACAAGATGCCCTGGGGACGAGGTTGCGCGTGTAAGTAATCTTTGAGATTCTGAACAAACAAATAATTTTATAATTTTATCTGCCGGCCATTTAGTATATGAAGAATCATCGACCGGCATGAGAGATGTAAATATTTTAACTGCCGGCCATTTAGTATATAAAGAATCATCGACCGGCATAAGAGATGTAAATATTTTCAACTGCCGGCCATTTATGGCATTCCAAAGTCACATTAATACAGTTATCTTAAGATAACAAATGTTATCTTAAGATAACTGTATTAATGTGACTTTGGAAGCGTGCATATTCACATTAATGTCCTGATTGTAAGATAACTCGAGTAATCTTAAGATAACAACTTATCAGAGAAATATTGTATTGGTGAGATGCAAGATCGCGGTCTAGCAGCACTGACAATAGCTTGGCCGATACTAGCTTTTTTGAGATCGGTTTTGATAAGTGTTTCAACCAATAATCGGAGGTATCTTGGTACTTGGTACCCATGTTTTTCCAAATTCAACGTCCTTGATCATTTCGTGTGATGGATATTCAGTGGTATCAAAGACGGTTGACTTCAATTCACCAAGTATAAGTTTAGCTGCTTGCTTAATGACTCGTTTAGCTTCTTCCTCCGTGTCCTGGTCCCTATCTTGGTACCATTTATCATTTATCAGAAGATTACAAATATTTCTGAATAAGACGACGTCAGATCTGTCCTGAACTTCAGCGAAAAACAACGCGTCTCCGTATTTTTCTTTGAGCATTTCTTTAAAGTATCTCCGAGTGTAAACATCCTCAGAGTTTGTTAATTCTTTCATTTTGTCGTGTAGTTCAGCCACAGAATGCAACTCAGCATCAGTTTCGAGCCATTCACAGATAACTTCAAAATTACGTTGCTTATCCGTGTTTTTGGGCCTTCCTTGGGATGCTTGAAGTTTCTCTGTGTTTTGAAACAATTTGCTGCACTCAGCATGATAAATTGCATCCGCTTGAACCAAATCGATACAATTTACAACTCGGCTTCTCACTTTTTCTGACCATTCATCATCACGCGCCTCGCATAAGTTAAGTACTGTATCGTGGTAGTGCACAAATGTCACATTGTAAAATTGCTTTCTGTCAGGATGCTTATCGTCGGCATGACGCTCCTCGCCACAAAAGAAGCACTGTTTTTTCCAGTTGAAAGGACCCAAAGAGAGTCTTGTCTTCTTAGGAGCCTTACTTTTAGCTGCTCGTTTCTCAGCCAAGTTGTCATTCTTGCGTTTCCGAATAGAATTGCTTAGATTCTTTTGGCAGCTTGGTGTACTTTTACTTCATGGTTTTGCTTTTTTAAAGCTGCTTTTATTCGGTCATTCCTAAGCACTCTGGCATATTTCTCAAGTGTCGAAATTCCAGACACACAAATGCGCAGTTCTTCCTGAGTGTCTTTCTGGCAAATAATGCAACACCCATCTGCGTATAATAAAATGTGATGTGGCCGTAAACATGGTCAGACTTAGTTAAGACCAGTAAATGCTTTAGTAGATTTAAGTTCTATTATCCTCACTTGTATTTCAAGAAAAACACTAAGGCCTACTAAGAAAAAAGAAGCACCATAGTACAAGAAATATTTCATACCTTTCATAATATATTGCACAAAAGTCCCACAAAAGTACTGCTGCTGCTAGCGAAGTTTATTGTTGTTTTGAACGTGGCATGTTATTCCTTCGAAAGTATTTACAAAATTGACACTGCAATGTCTTCTTTTTTTACAAAACAATGCAATGTCTTCATTAAAACTAAGAACCAAAATCAACCGTAGATCAAACGCGTTTCATTGTTTTAAGAAAAGATTTTTCGTCAATTTTAAAGGTAAATTAATTTGGCAAAAAAAGTACCCTTCAGGTTATCATCTGTAAAAAATTTTCCACAAGAGCCTCATCGTGAGGCTTTTAGTATGTTAATCTACATAAAATTTCGGTTCTAACGGTACCAAATAAGCCAGTCCGTAAATTTTTGCACGGTTGACTCTTTTTATTCCATAATTCGGCCAGACTAAAATGACTGCTCCGAGAGAGTTTGTTTTCACTGCAGTAAATCGCGCATGCGCAGAAAATTACCGTCAGTGATTAACCCGGATCCGAGAATAGTCAATAAAAGCTAATATCATATACTTATGAATACCTGGTTGTTGTAGGTGCAAGATAATTATGTTTTTCCTAGCCCTGTCCAGGATTTGAACCTGGATCTCTCATTTGCATGAGTGTCATAGCCATTAGACCAGCAGGGCATAAATATATATATATACGAAACTTTACAGGTGAATATTATATACACTTAGGAATTTACAGCACACAAGTTAATTAACCTCTTGAGAAATGCTGGTTAAGCCACAAGTAACTGTGTTACCTGGCGTAAAACGCTTGGTGGAACAATTAATACAAATTGTAAACTGTACCACACATTTAGGTGGAGCGCTTTAGCACAGGTATGCAGTATATCGTAAATCGAGTGAAACACACAGAGCATTTAAGGTGTTTTGGGTCATCATAATCATCATCATTCTCGGCTTAACGTCCGTTTTCCATGCTAGCATGGGTTGGACGGGGTATATTAATGAGCCTCTTCCAATCTGATCTAGATTGTGTTAGATCTAAACTCAACTTCCTCTGTATCAAGTCTGTCCTTATAACCTCCTGACAAGTCTTTCTCTGTCTGCCTCTACACTTTCTTACCCAATTATCCTCCTCCATTCTTTCCAAGTGCACCAGCCAATTCAATCTTCTTATCTGAATAACATCTTTAATTCTACGGATACTCAGCCTGCTTCTTAGCTCATCTGAACTCTTTCTGTCTCTCAGACTGGCGTTAGACATCCACCTAACCATTCTCATATCATTCCTTTCTAAACGGTCAAGATCTTCCTGCTTCACTGCCCATGTCTCACTACCGTACAATATAACACTTCTTACACAGGCCTCATACAACCTACCTTTTACCTCAATTGACAAGACTCTGCTAGTCAACAAAGGAAGTAACTCTCTAAACTTTTTCCAAGCAGAACCTATCCTGCAAGTAACACTTCTTCCAACACCCCCTTCACTGCCCAACATATCACCTAAGTAACAGAAGTTCTCAACTATCTCTAACGAGCCACTGTTGTACATCATTAAAGCTTTCAAGTTTCTTCACTAAAAATATAATGATAAACAATATAGATGTAATATTCGGTAATACAAAAGAACCTCTTAGTATATACTCTTTATAAAGTTGTGTATCCGCATTTTTTATTATCTCAAAAAGTTTTTACATTGACAAATGGGATAGGAGTAGTTGAAATTGGAACAGACACTTACTCGTTACTATCACATGACGTAAAAAGCTCTGCTGAACCATTTAAAGCCTCGTCTAAGAAAAGTAAAAAATATAAAATTATGCAGTTCATAAACTGATAAAGATGAACATTAGAGCACAAACCTTTCTCCAATAAAAAAGCAATAAAAATGCTAGGACTAACCTTCACTTGTTGCAAGGATACTTTGTTCGCTACTGTTCTCGCGATCGTTCCTGTCGGTAACATTGGCTGTCCGTTCTATATAAACAAAAATACAACTTAGCAAAGCGAAACCAGGAAATCAATTTAAACATAAAAATAAACATAATTTGTAATTTAAACATACCTTCATTAGTCTGCAAGGACCAAAACGTTTCATTTTCCTTTTTAATAACACTGGTACGTGCATCCCTTAAAATAAATAAATTTAGTTTTAGCAATGTTACATTTGCTTCATTAGATAAAAAAAAACATAAACTACTTTAGCTGATTATACTGTTTTCTTGATAAACCATGTTGCTTTCGGATATGCTTGGACAAATCAGAATAAGCATTATGTTTTAAATAACAGCGTTCATGGAGGCAATACTCGATTTTCCTATATTTTAAATACCTTTCATTTTTACCATTTCTTGTTATATGCTCAGAAGATGATATAGGTAATTTATTGTGTTCCGTTAACATCATTTTATGAGCCTTTTGTATGTGTTTTTGTAAATTTTTCAGCTGAAAGTGGTAGTACCTGCAACCTACGACACGACATTTACCTTTCATATCTTTTTTCTAAAATGAAATTAATAAGAAAGTTAAGATTGCTTTGATAAATATGTAAGATAAAAATTTGATAAAAACCTACCATTGGTGGTCCAACCTTGTATTTTCCTTTTGGCATTATAACATTTATCTAAATATAAAATAAGCAAAATCACTTATAAAAGTAAACTATATGGTTTCAATAGTTATGTGAACCTTTTGTGAAATATTTGGAAAGTTTCCTCAAATAATTATTTTTTAACATAAAAAATAGATATAAACACATCTCTAATGTACACATCAAATAATAATAACAAATGTAAACTTGTATCTTCTTAATTGCACAAATTTCTCTAAACTCCAGGTATTCAAAAAAACTTTTTTTTTGCACTAAACATTCAATATGCACAGAAGTACCCAAAAACTTTCGTGCTGCAATCTCTGTTAGTACATATTATATATACATTTTTAGTCTTTTCTTGACTGAATCAAAGGAAAAGATATATGGATAGTACTACAGTTAAATGTGATTGTTGTCATTGTGTGGATTTTTTAGAAATAAAAATCAAATAGGCACTAGAATTGACAATATCTTTTCTTTTTAAGTATAAGTTTCTGCAATTTCTGCATAAGTTTATTTGTATGACTTGTTATGTTTGAGCATGGTTGTCTGTTGTTTTCCGCCCATATATTGATGTTGATACAAAATCAAAATATTTATGTCACACTGAAACATGTCTATTATGACCAAGCAAGTAACTATGGATGCCACTCATAAATTGCACATGCTGGTAGGGGGTTGTGCACAGATAGGTTTTCTCTCTGTTAACAGCAATTAAGCTGTGAACTTCTAGACTCTCCATTGCCTTGACAACATGTCAATTTTGCTTTAAAGTACAGCACAGTTTTTAAGGGGTCAAAGTCCTCTGGTTTAAGCTACCTTGCCCTTTCTCATATCACACCTTTTTTAGAAATCACTTCATTCTTCCTTCTTTATGCCATTCCCAATCCAAAACATTCTCACTGGAAACACCGCAAAAGCAAGGGCTTTCAGTAGAACTACGATGTTTTGATAAAACTTCAATATTTTGCAAGATAAAACTTGATTAAAAGCCCAAATCAACCTGAATCAATAATCAGGCTGGGTATGGGATGGTATAATGCAGATCCAAGCATTTCTTCTTGTGACACGTTTGGCTGCTGCAATAAAGAGATCCTGTACTATGGTATATATACTTGTTTAAACTAAACTTGGCTGTTATAAATATGTATTAGTTTTCGTGTTTGGGATGCATGGCAAGTATTGGTTACAATAAATAAATCTGATGTAACCACAAAACAACGTTCCCGTGCCTTTTGTTTGTTAAGTTTGATGGTTTCATTAATTACTTTAAGTATATGTTGACCAAACTGGATGCCAGTTCCAGCCAATCTGACTGTAAAGCATCTGATTTGGTATGGCTTAAATCGATTAACTGGTTGAAAATAAGCTAAAAACTCACTGATTAGGAAAGGCATGTGCTGACAAGAGTGAAAACCTAACTATGGTTTGTTCCGGTTTGGGGCATTTGATACTTGGATCGGGAGATCCAATGCCTCAATCATGGAATCGTTGGTTTGTAGAGGTTGAGCCTACACTGGTCATTGCGGCAGAAAAAATTTGAAAAGCCACCTACTGCATCTCTCATATATGCATATGTGCCAAGATGTTGGCACCGTTGTATACATTCTGCTAATAGCATATTTTTCCTGATGCTACACCTCTCCCCCAAAACCACTAACCACAAGACAAGCTAATATATAGCTATAGCGGTTCACAAATTGAAAGTGACACGATAAAAGTCAATTAGCATTATCAACGGGTGAGTGGCTAACATGCTAATGCTAAATGGCTAACGTCTAGAATTATTTTTTGTGAAATACTAAGGGGCCAGGGACAACCAGGAACGCAATCAGGTTAGCTAGGTATCTAGCTCCAGTAGGTTATAGCCGCTAGTTATACAATACAATAGCTAACTTTTTAAAGTTAATAAACTTGGACGGACCCCTTAGTTCTGTACAAACAAAATTACATCCTCAATTATTTGTGGTTAAAAATTATTTGCTGAGAGCACAGAAGAGCAAAATTGAAAGAGTTATACGAGGAGGGCAGAAAACGTGTGTAGCGCAGTTCGTGCAGCACCTACTTTCGATCACGCAGCCAGGTTACCATCATTAAGGCGCTTCACATATATGGGTGTATCATACCCTTATTTGGATTCATTACGTAATTGCCGCCAGGCGTGAATAAAAAAGATTTTTTTGCTGAGCGAAATCTTGCGTTTCGTGCTGTGCTGCTTGATTTCGTGTAAACAAACTACTTAAGTAGTACAGCTTCGAAGTAGCACAAACTTTAAAATAAACGAATAGAACCTAAGAAAAACAACCAGTAAACCACAAGGTTTTTTGGCAGAAAAACTTGCCACCATTAACATGAACTGATGCATATATCAATAGATTTTGTTTTTGCAGATTTAGTAGTTTGTTTAGCAGATTTTATAGATTATGCCTTTAAATTTTTTAACCTATAAATTTGATTTAAAAATATTAAAGCTGCAGGTCTACTATTATGGTAACCGTTGGCCTGATTTTTTTTAATGTTTTTATGTTGTATGATATATACTTTTAAATTTTTTATGCGTGTGCCTAAACAAAGTGTTATTTTGTCCTAAAATCTTATTTTTTGATTGGTATTTTTTAATTTCTTTTTTAAATAAATATTTATAAAATTTTATTTTAAATGCTTCACAGACAGCATTTTAAACGTTTTGAAAGTATCAATTGTGCATGCAAAACAGTATAAATATAATCTAATTTATAGTGAGGTAGAATGTAGCAAGAAATTCAGCCGTTTTTCACTGTATATAATATATACTGTACTGTGCAAAATAATTCTTTAAAAAACTTAACTGGAAATATTTTGTTATTCTTTCCGGATCCTAATAGTTGTAGACTGTTTGCTGCTCTTGAAAAAATCCACTAGAAACAAAATCGAATGTGCATGTAACTTGCAGATTTAAACCTAGCATAGAAGCTTGCGGAGGTGGGATGTGCACACGTGGTCAGATAAAACGCACTGCGTATCCTTTCATTGTGCACTTCGCGTGTTGGTGCAACCTCGACCCCAGGGTTTATAAAAAGAGAACCAGCCCTGGGGTCAAGGTTGGTGTTGGGGCTAATCATCGCTTTGGAAAATAAGGGGTGCATATGTATCATCTTTGAAAGAACAACTGTCGTATCAGGGTAAACAAGGGCGGCAAGTAGTTGCAACTATATACTAGTATTTGTTATGGTATGGAATTGGAACTTCATCCCCCTCTTAGCAATTCGGGGCGCATTAGTGGAACTATGGCTAGTAATAGCCGTCGTCTGTCTGTCTCTACGCAACATGGCGGAGCAAGTAGCGAGACCCGCCGAAAATCCCCGCGGCCCTGCAGCTTTATTTCGAATCCCCGGCAGACCCCGTTTTTTTTACCGGCCTTGCTTTGCCGCTCACGCGTAATAAACGAATCACGAGGCTCCATTTTCACTAATAACCAATCCAGGTTCTTCGTGGCCTCAACATGCATGTAAAAATCTTAAACAAACCAATTTTAAGTTTTTAGCTAGCTAAAAACGTAGATTTTGAGGCAGCATGCTGTAAGGCAGCTAGCTATAGCTGGCTTTAGGTTACCTAGCTAGCTCATCTGTTAGCTACCTCTGGCTAAACGCCGGGGTAAGCCACAAGTCAAGGTGTGACCTGGCGTTTAACACCTGTGGAGCGCTTAATAAGAGCCGTAAACTGTGTCACACAATCAGGTGGAGCGCTTTAGTACAGGTATACAGTATGTCGTAAATCAAGTGAAGCGCATACACCATAGTAATGGTGTATGCGCTTCACTTGATTTACGACATACTATTTTCTCCTCCTCATGAGTTATTTCATCTGTAGGTACTTCTGATTTTGTATTATCAGTAGTCTTCTTCTTTGGAATTGTAGGATCTGTCTTCTTTGGTGGTATAGGATCTGGTTTCTTCTTCTTTGGTGTAGTCGGATCTGGTTTCTTTTCTTTTGGTATAGGTTTTGGATCTGGTTTCTTTTCTGTATTAACTTTAAGATTATTACCCAAGCCGAAGTCTGATTTTGATACTAGGATTTCATAATTATAATTATTAACTTTACCTATTCTAAGGTTCATATCACTTGGTAACATATACACATTCTCACCAACAACATAATCTACTTTACTTCTAGCATATTGTAGTGTCTCCTGGAATCTTTTAATGTCTTCAGCTATATCAACATGTCTATTAATAATGTTTCCAAAGTTGTTTAGAAATACTTGTTGGCAATCCAAGGCAGTACCTGAATTACCAAGAATACTAGATCTTGTAGAAGTTTGGGACGTTAGTAGTAGGTATGAATAGGCTCTCACAGATTCACTAAGCTGTTGGAATCATAATATGCATCACCAGGAGTATTGTTATAATCTGGTCTCTTACTCTGGTATGAAATCATATAGTTTTCATTTCTCCATGTATTATAATTGCTGTCAACACCATATTCCCTACATAATTTCAAATATTTATCCCTTGTGAAAGTATTATTACTAGCAGAAAATCCTTGTTGATATGGTAGATAGACTTCCAGTATTTTGAATATCCGTCTAATGTGATAATAAACATGGAACCTGTATATGCTTTTAGCCAAGGGATGATCTGCTTCATTTAAATGCTCGGGTGATATTCCACATACGCTTGTTGATAGAAATACTGCAAAATTTAATTGTGTCTGCCATAGTCTGAATGGGTTGGTTTTCCAATTGTTAAATGTTGGATCTCCTGCTCTAACTGCTCCCACCTCATAGTTGGTAAATATGTTTGGAAACTTACTCTGGAAACTCTCAATATCACCTACATTCTCTGAAACCACTATATTTTGTATGTATAAGTCCTTTGCCCTGATTTGTTGTAGGTATTTTCCACCGTTTGGTTCATAAAACCCAGATATTTTGGATCATATTTATAAATTCTATTCATTATATTATATAACTCAGAAAATGTATATTGTAGTAGATGACATTTCAAAAGGTATCGATTTGCAAAAACCTATCGACAATAGAAATAATAGTAAAAGAATTGGTTTAGTTAGAGCACGTTTAGTTTACACGTTTTACAATGTTGAAGAAGACGAGAAGATGTATCTAACAAATAATACACAAGTTATTGTTAAAAAAGGGTTCTATAGTATTAATAATATTTTAAAACATATAAGCAGTAGAATAAATTATAGTACATTAACTGGAAAATCTATAATTGGAGGTGGAATAAAAAAGTTTGATTACTATCTTCACAACATATTAGGAGTAGATAATAATAATTACGTTGATCTGCTATTATCTAAAAAGTCATTTACTTTCTCTAGTGATACTCTCTCTACAACAGATAACCTTCATAATGGGATGCTATCTAATATCCTCCATACTGGATACACACCAAAAGATGTTTCATTTGGTGATACAATAATATTCGAGCCGGCTAATATTCAATACAAAACTATGAGAAATGGCACAATAGATTATATTAAAGTTGAGCTACTAGATAATAATGAAAAAATTATAAACAGTAATTTACCTACATCAGTGGTTCTACATATTATTTAACTTTTTCTATTGTATAAATATACATGACAACAGGAGAAAAACTAAATCCTAATAGATCACTTAGAACTGCTTATGGAATTAAAGGGAAAAGACAAAAAATTGTCAATACTATTAATCCAGCTACTATTAAGCAAAATCAGACGTTAACTGTAACTTTTCCAAATTTGGAAGATGGGGATATCATAGTTCCAGGGACAACCAAGTTAACTTTTGATATTACTCTTAATTCAACCGATGATGCGAACAGAACATTGGTTAAAAATATTGGAAGAGCTATTATTAAGAAGAAAGTTATAAAAATCGGAAATGATGAAATACTTAGTATTGATGATAGTGACACACTTGACATATATTATGATTATGGATGGCATATGCTGAAAGACGAAATGCTATATTTCAAGGTATTGTTACCAAAGGAAATGGACAAACTGAAAATGCTATTAAATATCGAATTGGTTCAGGAGACAAAGCAGCTGATACTGGAGATGAAGCAATATCTACGGCATTTGGTAATAAGTTTTGTATTCCACTAGACTTTGAAATGCTAGATAGTTCTACGCCTTTCTATCAGTCTGGACTATCAGGTAAACTTAAATATGAACTGACATTTAATGAATACAATAAAGTAATTAAGAGTGATAAAACTGACGCCACATACACAATTGAAAACATATGTTTGGAGTATGATATAATTAATAATTCAGGATTGGCATCAGATATCAAAACTGAATATATGAAGACAAGTATTTTGTATGATCGAATTGTAGGACAAACAAATATAGTTCTTAAAGATAGCGACACAAAATGGAATATGACTTTCAACGAACAAGCCAAGAGTATGAAAGGTATTCTAATGTTGTTTACAAAAGAGACTGATTGGGCAAGAAACACTGAAAAATTCTACAATCCTAAAATTACTGATGTCATGGTAAATATTGAAGGAAAAGCTAATCAATTATACGCACAGGGGATGAAAAGCTATCATCAATGGGATGAAATCAAGAAACACTTCGGTGCTGGTAGATTAGAGCAGTATGGTTCAGTGCAACATGATTTAAATGTATTTGATATGAGAATGGTAGATTATTATAAAGATAAATTTGGATTGTGGTTGGATTACAGATCATCCGATAATAACACACTACATGGAACGGGTAGACGTGTAATGGATCTTACAAACAATAATACTATAGCTATTAAAAAGACGGC
>JASGCC010003137.1:0-25151 GCA_030067915.1 Hydractinia echinata | reverse complement strand
AAATAGCGACTTTGCAGCCTGCCGGCTGCAAGAGTATTGACTATTTGACTCTTTTGTCCATATTTGGATAATGAAGTAAAAAACTGCTTAAGTCAATATTTTTGTCCACGATTGTCTTAGAAGTGGATTTTTGCCGTTTTCTCTTCGCTTTTTGTGGTTTCCATAAGGTTCTTATGCTCCAGAATCGGTCAATATTGGACAAAATGAATCTTCTCAAGATCTGAGAAAGTGGATTTTTGCGTTTTCTTCGTTTTTGTGGTTTCCATAGGTTCTTATGTCAGAGTCGGTCAATATTGGAACAAAATGAATCTTCTTCAAGACAATCGTGGTCACAATATGTTGTGACAAGAGAACGAATTTCGAATTTCGCCACCACAAGTAATTGGCGTAGGCTCATTCTATATTAGATTCACTACATCTTGAACTTGTGAAAGTTCACTTGTGAATGTTCAGAGTAGGGACTTGGACTTCGGATCTTAGGTTATTTGGTAAATACGAAATTCATAAAATGTCTAATTGTTGCTGCGTCATCAAGACCATTAATCACGAATTTCGGGGCCTTCGTTGTCCCCGACGTGAATTATTTCGGTGTGCGCAGGCGTGCTAAAGATGTGACTAGCAACTTTTCAACGCTCTCTGCCTGGCTTTCTTGTGTGCAAAAGTAGCGACTTTGCAGCCTGCCGCTGCAGAGTATTGACTATTTGATCTTTTGTCCATATTTGGATAATGAGTAAAACTGCCTAGTCTCAATATTTTTGTCCACGAGATTCGTCTGACAAGGTATTTTTGCGAGTTTTTGTCAATATTGGACAAAAGAATCTTCTAGGACAATCGTGGTCACAATATGTTGCGACAAGAAAGACGATTTCGAATTTCCGCCACCACAAGTAATTGCGTAGGCTCATTCTATATAGATTCACAATCTTGAACTTGTGAAAGTTCACGTGTCAATGTTCAGAGTGAACTTAGGACTTCGGAGTCTTAGGTTTATTGGTAATACGAAAATTCATAAAATGTAGTCTAATGTGTTGCTGGTCATCCGTATCAGCAGACCATTAATCACAGAATTTCGGGTCCTTTCGTGGTCCCGGACGTGAATTATTTCGGATGTGCGGGGCGTGCTAAAGAAGTGACTAGCAACTTTTCAACGCTCTCTGCCTGGCTTATTGTGTGCACAAAAGTAGCGACTTTGCAGCCTGCCGGCTGCAGAGTATTTGTCTTATTGACTTCTTTTGTCCATATTTGGATAATGATAAAAAACATGTCCTTAGTCCCAATATTTTTGTCCACGATTGTCTGAGAAAGTGGATTTTTCGTTTTCTTGTTTTTTGTGGTTTCCATAGGTTCTTATGCCCAGAGTCGGTCAATATTGGACAAAATGAATCTTCTCAGAAATCGGTGGTCACAATATGTTGGGACAGAGAAACGAATTTTCGAATTTTCGCCACCACAAGTAATTGGCGTAGGCTCATTCTAATATTAGATTCACACATCTTGAACTTGTGAAAGTTCACTTGTCGAATGTTAGAGTGGACTTGGACTTACGGATCTTAGGTTATTTGGTAATACGAAATTCATAAAATGTGACTAATTGTTGCTCGACGTCAGTCAAGACCATTAATCACGATTTCGGGGCCTTCGTTGCCCCGAACGTGAATTATTTCGGTGGTGCGGCGTGCTAAAGAATGTGACTAGCAACTTTTCAACGCTCTCTGCCTGGGCTATCTTGTGTGCAAAATAGCGACTTTGCAGCCTGCCGGCTGCAGAGTATTGACTATTGACTTTGAAATAAGAAAAACTCTAGTCTATATTTGTCCCAGATTGTCTGAGAAGTGTTTGGTTTGTGTTCCATAGTCTTATGAAACGTCAATATGACAAAATGAATTTCTCAGATCTGAGAAAGTGGATTTTTGCGTTTTTCTCGTTTTTTGTGGTTTCCATAGGTTTTATGCCCAGATCGGTCATATTGACAAAATGAATCTTCTCAGAAATCGTGGTCAAATATGTGGGACAAGAGAACGAATTTCGAATTTCGCCACCACAAGTATTGGCGTAGGCTCATTCTATATAGATTCATACATCTTGAACTTGTGAAAGTTCACTTGTGAATGTTCAGAGTGGACTGGACTATCGGATCTTAGGTTATTTGGTAAATACGAAATTCATAAAATGTCTAATTGTTGCTGACGTCAGCAGGACCATTAATCAGAAATTTCGGCTTCGTGTTCCCCGACGTGAATTATTTCGGTGTGCGGGCGTGCTAAAGAATGGACTAGCAACTTTTCAACGCTCTGCCTGGCATACTTGTTGCAAGTAGCCGATCGTGGTGCACGTGCGGCTGCAGAGTATGGACTATTTGATCTTTTGTCAGCATAGATGGGAATATCCGAGTAAAAAATCTGCCTTATGTCCTCAAATATTTTTGTCCACGATGTGTTGAGAAAGTGGATTTTGCGTTTTTCTTCGTTTTTGTGCGTTCCATAGGTTGCTATATGGGCCAAGATTGACGAAGAAATGAATCTTCTCAGACAATCGTGGTCACAATATGTTGGAACAAGAGAACGAATTTGGAATATTCGCCACCACAAGTAATTGCGTAGGCTCATTCTTATATTAGATTCACATCTTGAACTTGTGAAAGTTTCACTTTGTCAATGTTCAGAGTGGACTTAGGACTTGGATCTTAGGTTATTTGGTAAATACGAAATCATAAAATGTGCTATAATTGTTGCTGACGTCAGCAAGACCATAAATACGAATTTTCGGAGCCTTCGTGGTCCCCGACGTGAATTATTTCGGTGTGCGGGCGTGTAAAGAATGTGACTAGCAACTTTTCAACGCTCTCTGCTGGCTTACTTGTGTGCAAAAGTGCGACTTTGCGCCTGCCTCTGCAGAGTATTGACTATTTGACTCTTTTGTCCATATTGGGATAATGATAAAAATGCCTTTAGTCCAATATTTTTGTCCACGATTGTCTGAGAAAGTTGATTTTTGCGTTTTTCTTCGTTGTTTTGTGGTTTCAATAGGTTCTTATGGCCCAGAGTCCGGTCAATATTGGACAAAATGAATCTTCTCAGACAATCGTGGTCACAATATGTTGGGAAAGAGAAACGAATTTCGAACTTCGCCACCACAAGTAATTGCGTAGGCTCATTCTATATTAGATTCACGACATCTTGAACTTGTGAAAGTTCACTTGTCAATGTTCAGAGTGACTTAGGATTCGGATCTTAGTTATTTGGTAAATACGAAAATTCATAAAATGTGCTAATTGTTGCTGACGTCAGCAAGACCATTAACACGAATTTCGGGGCCTTCGTGTCCCCGACGTGAATTATTTTCGGTGTGCGGAGCGCTAAAGAATGTGACTAGCAACTTTCAACGCTCTCTGCTGGTTACTTGTGTGCAAAAGTAGCGACTTTGCAGCCTGCCGGCTGCAGAGTATTGACTATTTGACTCTTTGTCATATTGGGATAATGACTAAAAAACTGCCTTAGTCTCATTATTAGCAGATTGTCTGAGAAAGTGGATTTTGCGTTTTTCTTCGCTTTTTGTGGTTTCATGTCTTAGCCCAGATCGGTCAATATTGGTACAAAATGAATCTTCGTTAGAGTTGAGAAGTGGATTTTGCGTTTTTCTTCGTTTTTTGTGGTTTCATAGGTCTCTATGACGCAGATCGGTCAATATTGGACAAAATGAATCTTCTCAGACAATCGTGTCACAATATGTTGGGACAAGGAAACGAATTCGAATTTCGCCACCACAAAGTAATTGCGTAGGCTCATTCTATATTAGATTCACACATCTTGAACTTGTGAAAGTCTCACGTTGTCAATGTTCACAGAGTGGACTTAGGACTTCGATCTTAGGTTATTTGGTAAATACGAAATTTCATAATTGTGCTAATTGTTCGTGACGTCAGCAAGACATTAATCACGAATTTCGGGGCTGTGTGTCCCGACGTGAATTATTCTCGGTGTGGGGCGTGCTAAAGAATGTGACTAGCAACTTTTCAACGCTCTCTGCCTGGCTTACTTGTGTGCAAAAAGTAGCGACTTTCAGCCTGCCGGCTGCAGAGTATTGACTATTGACTCTTTTGTCCATGATTGGATGAATGACTAAAAAACTGCCTTAGTCTAATATTCTTTTGTCCACGAATTGTCTGAGAAAGTGGATTTTTTTGTGTTTTTCTTCGTTTTTTGTGGTTTCCATAGTGTCTTATGCCCAGAATCGGTCAATATTGGACAAATGAATCTTCTCAGCAATCGTGTCACATATGTTGGGACAGAGAACGAATTTCGAATTTCGCCACCACCAAGTAATTGCGTAGGACTCATTCTATATTAGATTCACACATCTTGAACTTGTAAGTTCACTTTCAATGTTCAGAGGGACTTAGGACTTCGGATCTTAGGTTATTTGGTAAATACGAAATTACATAAAATGTGCAAATTGTTGTGACGTCACAGACCATTAATCACGAATTTCGGGTCCTTCGTGGTCCCGGACGTGAATTATTTCGGTGTGCGGGCGTGCTAAGAATTGTGACTAGCAACTTTTCAACCTCTCTCCTG
The DNA here is from genome assembly GCA_030067915.1 of Hydractinia echinata. Lineage (NCBI taxonomy): Eukaryota > Metazoa > Cnidaria > Hydrozoa > Anthoathecata > Hydractiniidae > Hydractinia > Hydractinia echinata. The sequence continues at coordinate 20,577 of JASGCC010003137.1, read as the reverse complement.
GCTTACTTGTGTGCAAAGTAGCGACTTTGCAGGCTGCCGGCTGCAGAGTATTGACCAACACTCGATCCCCTAGGGCCTGTTACAGCGTTTTTTGATTATGAGGATGAACGCGTACCAGGCCCGGTAGCAACAGACTGAAATTCGCCAAAATTAAGCATGCATAGAGAAAAGTAATGTATGCGTGACGTTTTCGATTAAAGATGGAGTTTTAGTGGCAGGAAGGTTTGTACAATTGTAAAAGTCTTTTACGCATTTTTTAATAGCTAGAAGCTACACTTATAGCTACAGTAAAATTCCAGAATAAATACTACCCTTGGTAGCTTTCTAGTCATCTTGTGGTGTATGATACAATATGTAAAACTACAGCACTTGTAAATATTAAAGAAATAATTTACCCACCAGCTGCAAAATGGTGGGAGAAAATTCAGAAGATCTTTTAGAGAGCCGAAATTTTCCTGACCTTAACACGTCAAATGCTTAGAGTCAAATAGTACGAGGACAGGATGTCATTGGAGTGTATCAAAAGGTATATGAAAAAAACTTTAATTTTTCAACTGTTAGGCTAGCTAGCTACCAGATTTCATCAGTAAAAAAGATGAAAAAATTTCAATACACGAACTCACGAGTTTCAGTTACTATTGTTTAAATAAATCTCTCTTTTGTTACAACTCTCCTTATTAGAATGTAAAAAAGGAAGTAAACCGTTATAAATTAAGAAGACCATGAAGAAAAGTGAAATAATTTTTTTTGTGAAATATTTTGAAAAGAAAAGTTACAATTCCTTTACATATATATATGTTTTAAGTTATAGGGTTACTGGCAATACAATAACATTTTCATACCGTGAAAGCTATATTATTTCTCGAAGAAGTAGAAATTACTTGCTACATGTTTAATGATTTAAAATTATGCACACAAGTAAGCCAGGTAGAGAGCGTTGAAAAGTTGCTAGTCACATTCTTTAGCACGCCCGCACACCGAAATAATTCACGTCGGGGACCACGAAGGCCCGAAATTCGTGATTAATGGTCTTGCTGACGTCAGCAACAATTTGCACATTTTATGTATTTCGTATTTACCAAATAACCTAAGATCCGAAGTCCTAAGTCCACTCTGAACATTGACAAGTGAACTTTCACAAGTTCAAGATGTGTGAATCTAATATAGAATGAGCCTACGCAATTACTTGTGGTGGCGAAATTCGAAATTCGTTCTCTTGTCCCAACATATTGTGACCACGATTGTCTGAGAAGATTCATTTTGTCCAATATTGACCGATTCTGGGCATAAGAACCTATGGAAACCACAAAAAACGAAGAAAAACGCAAAAATCCACTTTCTCAGACAATCGTGGACAAAAATATTGAGACTAAGGCAGTTTTTTACTCATTATCCAAATATGGACAAAAGAGTCAAATAGTCAATACTCTGCAGCCGGCAGGCTGCAAAGTCGCTACTTTTGCACACAAGTAAGCCAGGCAGAGAGCGTTGAAAAGTTGCTAGTCACATTCTTTAGCACGCCCGCACACCGAAATAATTCACGTCGGGGACCACGAAGGCCCCGAAATTCGTGATTAATGGTCTTGCTGACGTCAGCAACAATTAGCACATTTTATGAATTTCGTATTTACCAAATAACCTAAGATCCGAAGTCCTAAGTCCACTCTGAACATTGACAAGTGAACTTTCACAAGTTCAAGATGTGTGAATCTAATATAGAATGAGCCTACGCAATTACTTGTGGTGGCGAAATTCGAAATTCGTTCTCTCCCAACATATTGTGACCACCTGAGAAGATTCATTTTGTCCAATATTACTCTTGAACCTATGGACCACGACTTTCTCAGTCTGAGAAGATTCATTTTGTCCAATATTGACCGATTCTGGGCATAAGAACCTATGGAAACCACAAAAAACGAAGAAAAACGCAAAAATCCACTTTCTCAGACAATCGTGGACAAAAATATTGAGACTAAGGCAGTTTTTTACTCATTATCCAAATATGGACAAAAGAGTCAAATAGTCAATACTCTGCAGCCGGCAGGCTGCAAAGTCGCTACTTTTGCACACAAGTAAGCCAGGCAGAGAGCGTTGAAAAGTTGCTAGTCACATTCTTTCTTTAGCACGCCCGCACACCGAAATAATTCACGTCGGGGACCACGAAGGCCCCGAAATTCGTGATTAATGGTCTTGCTGACGTCAGCAACAATTAGCACATTTTATGAATTTCGTATTTACCAAATAACCTAAGATCCGAAGTCCTAAGTCCACTCTGAACATTGACAAGTGAACTTTCACAAGTTCAAGATGTGTGAATCTAATATAGAATGAGCCTACGCAATTACTTGTGGTGGCGAAATTCGAAATTCGTTCTCTTGTCCCAACATATTGTGACCACGATTGTCTGAGAAGATTCATTTTGTCCAATATTGACCGATTCTGGGCATAAGAACCTATGGAAACCACAAAAAACGAAGAAAAACGCAAAAATCCACTTTCTCAGACAATCGTGGACAAAAATATTGAGACTAAGGCAGTTTTTTACTCATTATCCAAATATGGACAAAAGAGTCAAATAGTCAATACTCTGCAGCCGGCAGGCTGCAAAGTCGCTACTTTTGCACACAAGTAAGCCAGGCAGAGAGCGTTGAAAAGTTGCTAGTCACATTCTTTAGCACGCCCGCACACCGAAATAATTCACGTCGGGGACCACGAAGGCCCCGAAATTCGTGATTAATGGTCTTGCTGACGTCAGCAACAATTAGCACATTTTATGAATTTCGTATTTACCAAATAACCTAAGATCCGAAGTCCTAAGTCCACTCTGAACATTGACAAGTGAACTTTCACAAGTTCAAGATGTGTGAATCTAATATAGAATGAGCCTACGCAATTACTTGTGGTGGCGAAATTCGAAATTCGTTCTCTTGTCCCAACATATTGTGACCACGATTGTCTGAGAAGATTCATTTTGTCCAATATTGACCGACTCTGGGCATAAGAACCTATGGAAACCACAAAAAACGAAGAAAAACGCAAAAATCCACTTTCTCAGACAATCGTGGACAAAAATATTGAGACTAAGGCAGTTTTTTACTCATTATCCAAATATGGACAAAAGAGTCAAATAGTCAATACTCTGCAGCCGGCAGGCTGCAAAGTCGCTACTTTTGCACACAAGTAAGCCAGGCAGAGAGCGTTGAAAAGTTGCTAGTCACATTCTTTAGCACGCCCGCACACCGAAATAATTCACGTCGGGGACCACGAAGGCCCCGAAATTCGTGATTAATGGTCTTGCTGACGTCAGCAACAATTAGCACATTTTATGAATTTCGTATTTACCAAATAACCTAAGATCCGAAGTCCTAAGTCCACTCTGAACATTGACAAGTGAACTTTCACAAGTTCAAGATGTGTGAATCTAATATAGAATGAGCCTACGCAATTACTTGTGGTGGCGAAATTCGAAATTCGTTCTCTTGTCCCAACATATTGTGACCACGATTGTCTGAGAAGATTCATTTTGTCCAATATTGACCGACTCTGGGCATAAGAACCTATGGAAACCACAAAAAACGAAGAAAAACGCAAAAATCCACTTTCTCAGACAATCGTGGACAAAAATATTGAGACTAAGGCAGTTTTTTACTCATTATCCAAATATGGACAAAAGAGTCAAATAGTCAATACTCTGCAGCCGGCAGGCTGCAAAGTCGCTACTTTTGCACACAAGTAAGCCAGGCAGAGAGCGTTGAAAAGTTGCTAGTCACATTCTTTAGCACGCCCGCACACCGAAATAATTCACGTCGGGGACCACGAAGGCCCCGAAATTCGTGATTAATGGTCTTGCTGACGTCAGCAACAATTAGCACATTTTATGAATTTCGTATTTACCAAATAACCTAAGATCCGAAGTCCTAAGTCCACTCTGAACATTGACAAGTGAACTTTCACAAGTTCAAGATGTGTGAATCTAATATAGAATGAGCCTACGCAATTACTTGTGGTGGCGAAATTCGAAATTCGTTCTCTTGTCCCAACATATTGTGACCACGATTGTCTGAGAAGATTCATTTTGTCCAATATTGACCGACTCTGGGCATAAGAACCTATGGAAACCACAAAAAACGAAGAAAAACGCAAAAATCCACTTTCTCAGACAATCGTGGACAAAAATATTGAGACTAAGGCAGTTTTTTACTCATTATCCAAATATGGACAAAAGAGTCAAATAGTCAATACTCTGCAGCCGGCAGGCTGCAAAGTCGCTACTTTTGCACACAAGTAAGCCAGGCAGAGAGCGTTGAAAAGTTGCTAGTCACATTCTTTAGCACGCCCGCACACCGAAATAATTCACGTCGGGGACCACGAAGGCCCCGAAATTCGTGATTAATGGTCTTGCTGACGTCAGCAACAATTAGCACATTTTATGAATTTCGTATTTACCAAATAACCTAAGATCCGAAGTCCTAAGTCCACTCTGAACATTGACAAGTGAACTTTCACAAGTTCAAGATGTGTGAATCTAATATAGAATGAGCCTACGCAATTACTTGTGGTGGCGAAATTCGAAATTCGTTCTCTTGTCCCAACATATTGTGACCACGATTGTCTGAGAAGATTCATTTTGTCCAATATTGACCGATCTGGGCATAAGAACCTATGGAAACCACAAAAAACGAAGAAAAACGCAAAAATCCACTTTCTCAGACAATCGTGGACAAAAATATTGAGACTAAGGCAGTTTTTTACTCATTATCCAAATATGGACAAAAGAGTCAAATAGTCAATACTCTGCAGCCGGCAGGCTGCAAAGTCGCTACTTTTGCACACAAGTAAGCCAGGCAGAGAGCGTTGAAAAGTTGCTAGTCACATTCTTTAGCACGCCCGCACACCGAAATAATTCACGTCGGGGACCACGAAGGCCCCGAAATTCGTGATTAATGGTCTTGCTGACGTCAGCAACAATTAGCACATTTTATGAATTTCGTATTTACCAAATAACCTAAGATCCGAAGTCCTAAGTCCACTCTGAACATTGACAAGTGAACTTTCACAAGTTCAAGATGTGTGAATCTAATATAGAATGAGCCTACGCAATTACTTGTGGTGGCGAAATTCGAAATTCGTTCTCTTGTCCCAACATATTGTGACCACGATTGTCTGAGAAGATTCATTTTGTCCAATATTGACCGATCTGGGCATAAGAACCTATGGAAACCACAAAAAACGAAGAAAAACGCAAAAATCCACTTTCTCAGACAATCGTGGACAAAAATATTGAGACTAAGGCAGTTTTTTACTCATTATCCAAATATGGACAAAAGAGTCAAATAGTCAATACTCTGCAGCCGGCAGGCTGCAAAGTCGCTACTTTTGCACACAAGTAAGCCAGGCAGAGAGCGTTGAAAAGTTGCTAGTCACATTCTTTAGCACGCCCGCACACCGAAATAATTCACGTCGGGGACCACGAAGGCCCCGAAATTCGTGATTAATGGTCTTGCTGACGTCAGCAACAATTAGCACATTTTATGAATTTCGTATTTACCAAATAACCTAAGATCCGAAGTCCTAAGTCCACTCTGAACATTGACAAGTGAACTTTCACAAGTTCAAGATGTGTGAATCTAATATAGAATGAGCCTACGCAATTACTTGTGGTGGCGAAATTCGAAATTCGTTCTCTTGTCCCAACATATTGTGACCACGATTGTCTGAGAAGATTCATTTTGTCCAATATTGACCGATTCTGGGCATAAGAACCTATGGAAACCACAAAAAACGAAGAAAAACGCAAAAATCCACTTTCTCAGACAATCGTGGACAAAAATATTGAGACTAAGGCAGTTTTTTACTCATTATCCAAATATGGACAAAAGAGTCAAATAGTCAATACTCTGCAGCCGGCAGGCTGCAAAGTCGCTACTTTTGCACACAAGTAAGCCAGGCAGAGAGCGTTGAAAAGTTGCTAGTCACATTCTTTAGCACGCCCGCACACCGAAATAATTCACGTCGGGGACCACGAAGGCCCCGAAATTCGTGATTAATGGTCTTGCTGACGTCAGCAACAATTAGCACATTTTATGAATTTCGTATTTACCAAATAACCTAAGATCCGAAGTCCTAAGTCCACTCTGAACATTGACAAGTGAACTTTCACAAGTTCAAGATGTGTGAATCTAATATAGAATGAGCCTACGCAATTACTTGTGGTGGCGAAATTCGAAATTCGTTCTCTTGTCCCAACATATTGTGACCACGATTGTCTGAGAAGATTCATTTTGTCCAATATTGACCGATTCTGGGCATAAGAACCTATGGAAACCACAAAAAACGAAGAAAAACGCAAAAATCCACTTTCTCAGACAATCGTGGACAAAAATATTGAGACTAAGGCAGTTTTTTACTCATTATCCAAATATGGACAAAAGAGTCAAATAGTCAATACTCTGCAGCCGGCAGGCTGCAAAGTCGCTACTTTTGCACACAAGTAAGCCAGGCAGAGAGCGTTGAAAAGTTGCTAGTCACATTCTTTAGCACGCCCGCACACCGAAATAATTCACGTCGGGGACCACGAAGGCCCCGAAATTCGTGATTAATGGTCTTGCTGACGTCAGCAACAATTAGCACATTTTATGAATTTCGTATTTACCAAATAACCTAAGATCCGAAGTCCTAAGTCCACTCTGAACATTGACAAGTGAACTTTCACAAGTTCAAGATGTGTGAATCTAATATAGAATGAGCCTACGCAATTACTTGTGGTGGCGAAATTCGAAATTCGTTCTCTTGTCCCAACATATTGTGACCACGATTGTCTGAGAAGATTCATTTTGTCCAATATTGACCGATTCTGGGCATAAGAACCTATGGAAACCACAAAAAACGAAGAAAAACGCAAAAATCCACTTTCTCAGACAATCGTGGACAAAAATATTGAGACTAAGGCAGTTTTTTACTCATTATCCAAATATGGACAAAAGAGTCAAATAGTCAATACTCTGCAGCCGGCAGGCTGCAAAGTCGCTACTTTTGCACACAAGTAAGCCAGGCAGAGAGCGTTGAAAAGTTGCTAGTCACATTCTTTAGCACGCCCGCACACCGAAATAATTCACGTCGGGGACCACGAAGGCCCCGAAATTCGTGATTAATGGTCTTGCTGACGTCAGCAACAATTAGCACATTTTATGAATTTCGTATTTACCAAATAACCTAAGATCCGAAGTCCTAAGTCCACTCTGAACATTGACAAGTGAACTTTCACAAGTTCAAGATGTGTGAATCTAATATAGAATGAGCCTACGCAATTACTTGTGGTGGCGAAATTCGAAATTCGTTCTCTTGTCCCAACATATTGTGACCACGATTGTCTGAGAAGATTCATTTTGTCCAATATTGACCGATTCTGGGCATAAGAACCTATGGAAACCACAAAAAACGAAGAAAAACGCAAAAATCCACTTTCTCAGACAATCGTGGACAAAAATATTGAGACTAAGGCAGTTTTTTACTCATTATCCAAATATGGACAAAAGAGTCAAATAGTCAATACTCTGCAGCCGGCAGGCTGCAAAGTCGCTACTTTTGCACACAAGTAAGCCAGGCAGAGAGCGTTGAAAAGTTGCTAGTCACATTCTTTAGCACGCCCGCACACCGAAATAATTCACGTCGGGGACCACGAAGGCCCCGAAATTCGTGATTAATGGTCTTGCTGACGTCAGCAACAATTAGCACATTTTATGAATTTCGTATTTACCAAATAACCTAAGATCCGAAGTCCTAAGTCCACTCTGAACATTGACAAGTGAACTTTCACAAGTTCAAGATGTGTGAATCTAATATAGAATGAGCCTACGCAATTACTTGTGGTGGCGAAATTCGAAATTCGTTCTCTTGTCCCAACATATTGTGACCACGATTGTCTGAGAAGATTCATTTTGTCCAATATTGACCGATTCTGGGCATAAGAACCTATGGAAACCACAAAAAACGAAGAAAAACGCAAAAATCCACTTTCTCAGACAATCGTGGACAAAAATATTGAGACTAAGGCAGTTTTTTACTCATTATCCAAATATGGACAAAAGAGTCAAATAGTCAATACTCTGCAGCCGGCAGGCTGCAAAGTCGCTACTTTTGCACACAAGTAAGCCAGGCAGAGAGCGTTGAAAAGTTGCTAGTCACATTCTTTAGCACGCCCGCACACCGAAATAATTCACGTCGGGGACCACGAAGGCCCCGAAATTCGTGATTAATGGTCTTGCTGACGTCAGCAACAATTAGCACATTTTATGAATTTCGTATTTACCAAATAACCTAAGATCCGAAGTCCTAAGTCCACTCTGAACATTGACAAGTGAACTTTCACAAGTTCAAGATGTGTGAATCTAATATAGAATGAGCCTACGCAATTACTTGTGGTGGCGAAATTCGAAATTCGTTCTCTTGTCCCAACATATTGTGACCACGATTGTCTGAGAAGATTCATTTTGTCCAATATTGACCGATTCTGGGCATAAGAACCTATGGAAACCACAAAAAACGAAGAAAAACGCAAAAATCCACTTTCTCAGACAATCGTGGACAAAAATATTGAGACTAAGGCAGTTTTTTACTCATTATCCAAATATGGACAAAAGAGTCAAATAGTCAATACTCTGCAGCCGGCAGGCTGCAAAGTCGCTACTTTTGCACACAAGTAAGCCAGGCAGAGAGCGTTGAAAAGTTGCTAGTCACATTCTTTAGCACGCCCGCACACCGAAATAATTCACGTCGGGGACCACGAAGGCCCCGAAATTCGTGATTAATGGTCTTGCTGACGTCAGCAACAATTAGCACATTTTATGAATTTCGTATTTACCAAATAACCTAAGATCCGAAGTCCTAAGTCCACTCTGAACATTGACAAGTGAACTTTCACAAGTTCAAGATGTGTGAATCTAATATAGAATGAGCCTACGCAATTACTTGTGGTGGCGAAATTCGAAATTCGTTCTCTTGTCCCAACATATTGTGACCACGATTGTCTGAGAAGATTCATTTTGTCCAATATTGACCGATTCTGGGCATAAGAACCTATGGAAACCACAAAAAACGAAGAAAAACGCAAAAATCCACTTTCTCAGACAATCGTGGACAAAAATATTGAGACTAAGGCAGTTTTTTACTCATTATCCAAATATGGACAAAAGAGTCAAATAGTCAATACTCTGCAGCCGGCAGGCTGCAAAGTCGCTACTTTTGCACACAAGTAAGCCAGGCAGAGAGCGTTGAAAAGTTGCTAGTCACATTCTTTAGCACGCCCGCACACCGAAATAATTCACGTCGGGGACCACGAAGGCCCCGAAATTCGTGATTAATGGTCTTGCTGACGTCAGCAACAATTAGCACATTTTATGAATTTCGTATTTACCAAATAACCTAAGATCCGAAGTCCTAAGTCCACTCTGAACATTGACAAGTGAACTTTCACAAGTTCAAGATGTGTGAATCTAATATAGAATGAGCCTACGCAATTACTTGTGGTGGCGAAATTCGAAATTCGTTCTCTTGTCCCAACATATTGTGACCACGATTGTCTGAGAAGATTCATTTTGTCCAATATTGACCGATTCTGGGCATAAGAACCTATGGAAACCACAAAAAACGAAGAAAAACGCAAAAATCCACTTTCTCAGACAATCGTGGACAAAAATATTGAGACTAAGGCAGTTTTTTACTCATTATCCAAATATGGACAAAAGAGTCAAATAGTCAATACTCTGCAGCCGGCAGGCTGCAAAGTCGCTACTTTTGCACACAAGTAAGCCAGGCAGAGAGCGTTGAAAAGTTGCTAGTCACATTCTTTAGCACGCCCGCACACCGAAATAATTCACGTCGGGGACCACGAAGGCCCCGAAATTCGTGATTAATGGTCTTGCTGACGTCAGCAACAATTAGCACATTTTATGAATTTCGTATTTACCAAATAACCTAAGATCCGAAGTCCTAAGTCCACTCTGAACATTGACAAGTGAACTTTCACAAGTTCAAGATGTGTGAATCTAATATAGAATGAGCCTACGCAATTACTTGTGGTGGCGAAATTCGAAATTCGTTCTCTTGTCCCAACATATTGTGACCACGATTGTCTGAGAAGATTCATTTTGTCCAATATTGACCGATTCTGGGCATAAGAACCTATGGAAACCACAAAAAACGAAGAAAAACGCAAAAATCCACTTTCTCAGACAATCGTGGACAAAAATATTGAGACTAAGGCAGTTTTTTACTCATTATCCAAATATGGACAAAAGAGTCAAATAGTCAATACTCTGCAGCCGGCAGGCTGCAAAGTCGCTACTTTTGCACACAAGTAAGCCAGGCAGAGAGCGTTGAAAAGTTGCTAGTCACATTCTTTAGCACGCCCGCACACCGAAATAATTCACGTCGGGGACCACGAAGGCCCCGAAATTCGTGATTAATGGTCTTGCTGACGTCAGCAACAATTAGCACATTTTATGAATTTCGTATTTACCAAATAACCTAAGATCCGAAGTCCTAAGTCCACTCTGAACATTGACAAGTGAACTTTCACAAGTTCAAGATGTGTGAATCTAATATAGAATGAGCCTACGCAATTACTTGTGGTGGCGAAATTCGAAATTCGTTCTCTTGTCCCAACATATTGTGACCACGATTGTCTGAGAAGATTCATTTTGTCCAATATTGACCGACTCTGGGCATAAGAACCTATGGAAACCACAAAAAACGAAGAAAAACGCAAAAATCCACTTTCTCAGACTGAGAAGATTCATTTTGTCCAATATTGACCGACTCTGGGCATAAGAACCTATGGAAACCACAAAAAACGAAGAAAAACGCAAAAATCCACTTTCTCAGATCTGAGAAGATTCATTTTGTCAATATTGACCGATTCTTGGGCATAACTTATGGAAACCACAAAAAACGAAGAAAAACGCAAAAATCCACTTTCTCAGACTGAGAAGATTCATTTTGTCCAATATTGACCGACTCTGGGCATAAGAACCTATGGAAACCACAAAAAACGAAGAAAAACGCAAAAATCCACTTTCTCAGATCTGAGAAGATTCATTTTGTCCAATATTGACCGACTCTGGGCATAAGAACCTATGGAAACCACAAAAAAATGAAGAAAAACGCAAAATCCACTTTCTCAGATCTGAGAAGATTCATTTTGTCCAATATTGACCGATTCTGGGCATAAGAACCTATGGAAACCACAAAAAAACGAAGAAAAACGCAAAAATCCACTTTCTCAGACTGAGAAGATTCATTTTGTCCAATATTGACCGATTCTGGGCATAAGAACTTATGGAAACCACAAAAACGAAGAAAAACGCAAAATCCACTTTCTCAGACTGAGAAGATTCATTTTGTCCAATATTGACCGACTCTGGGCATAAGAACCTATGGAAACCACAAAAAAACGAAGAAAAACGCAAAAATCCACTTTCTCAGACTGAGAAGATTCATTTTGTCCAATATTGACCGACTCTGGGCATAAGAACCTATGGAAACCACAAAAAAATGAAGAAAAACGCAAAAATCCACTTTCTCAGATCTGAGAAGATTCATTTTGTCCAATATTGACCGATTCTGGGCATAAGAACCTATGGAAACCACAAAAAAACGAAGAAAAACGCAAAAATCCACTTTCTCAGACAATCGTGGACAAAAATATTGAGACTAAGGCAGTTTTTCACTCATTATCCAAATATTGACAAAAGAGTCAAATAGTCAATACTCTGCAGCCGGCAGGCTGCAAAGTCGCTACTTTTGCACACAAGTAAGCCAGGCAGAGAGGGTTTCCATAGGTTCTATGCCCAGAATCGGTCAATATTGGACAAAATGAATCATCTTCTCAGACAATCGTGGTCACAATATGTTGGGACAAGAGAACGAATTTCGAATTTCACACCACAAGTAATTGCGTAGGCTCATCTATATTAGATTCACACATCCTGAACTTGAAAGTTCACTTGTCAATGTTAGAGTGACTAGGACTTCGGATCTTAGTTATTGGTAAATACAAATTCTAAAAATGTGCTAATTGTTGCTACGTCAGCAAGACCATTAATCACGAATTTCGGGGCTTCGTGGTCCCGACGTGAATTATTTCGGTGTGCGGGCGTGAAAAAGAATGTGACTAGCAACTTTTCAACGCTCTCTGCTGGTTACTTGTGTGCAAAAGTAGCGACTTTGCAGCCTGCCGGCTGCAGAGTATTGACTATTTGACTCTTTTGTCCATATTTTGGATAATGATAAAAAACTGCCTTAGTCTCAATATTTTGTCCACGATTGTCTGAGAAAGTGGATTTTTGCGTTTTTTCTTCGTTTTTTGTGGTTTCCATAGTTCTTATGCCCAGAATCGGTCAATATTGGACAAATGAATCTTCTCAGACAATCGTGGTCAATATGTTGGGACAAGAGAACGAATTTCGAATTTCGCCACCACAAGTAATTGCGTAGGCTCATTCTATATTAGATTCACACATCTTGAACTTGTGAAAGTTCATTGTCAATGTTCAGTGGACTTAGGACTTCGATCTTAGGTTATTTGGTAAATACGAAATTCATAAAATGTGCTAATTGTTGCTGACTCAAGCAAGGCCATTAATCACGAATTCGGCCTTCGTGTCCCCGACGTGAATATTTCGGTGTGCGGGCGTGCTAAGAATGTGACAGCAACTTTTCAACGCTCTCTGCCTGGCTTACTTGTGTGCAAAAGTAGCGACTTTGCAGCCTGCCGGCGCAGAGTATTGACTATTTGACTCTTTTGTCCATATTTGGATAATGAGTAAAAAACTGCCTTAGTCTCAATATTTTTGTCCACGATTGTCTGAGAAGTGGATTTTTGGCGTTTTCTTCGTTTTTTGTGGTTTCCATAGGTTCTTATGCCAGAATCGTCAATATTGGAACAAAATGAATCTTCTCAGACAATCGTGGTCACAATATGTTGGGACAAGAGAACGAATTTCGAATTTCGCCACCACAAGTTAATTGCGTAGGCTCATTCTATATTAGATTCACACATCTTGAACTTGTGAAAGTTCACTTGTCAATGTTCAGAGTGGACTTAGGACTTCGGATCTTAGGTTATTTGTAAATACGAAAATTCATAAAATGTGCTAATTGTTGCTGACGTCAGCAAGGCCATTAATCACGAATTTCGGGGCCTTCGTGTTCCCCGACGTGAATTATTTCGGTGTGCGGGCGTGCTAAAGGATGTGACTAGCAACTTTTCAACGCTCTCTGCCTGGCTTACTTGTGTGCAAAAGTAGCGACTTTGCAGCCTGCGGCTGCAGAGTATTGACTATTTGACTCTTTTGTCCATATTTGGATAATGAGTAAAAAACTGCCTTAGTCTCAATATTTTTGTCCACGATTGTCTGAGAAAGTGGATTTTTGCGTTTTTCTTCGTTTTTTGTGGTTTCCATAGGTTCTTATGCCCAGAATCGGTCAATATTGGACAAAATGAATCTTCTCAGACAATCGTGGTCACAATATGTTGGGACAAGAGAACGAATTTCGAATTTCACCACACAAGTAATTGCGTAGGCTCATTCTATATTAGATTCACACATCTTGAACTTGTGAAAGTTCACTTGTCAATGTTCAGAGTGGACTTAGGACTTCGGATCTTAGGTTATTTGGTAAATACGAAATTCATAAAATGTGCTAATTGTTGCTGACGTCAGCAAGGCCATTAATCACGAATTTCGGGGCTTCGTGTCCCCGACGTGAATTATTTCGGTGTGCGGGCGTGCTAAAGAATGTGACTAGCAACTTTTCAACGCTCTCTGCCTGGCTTACTTGTGTGCAAAAGTAGCGACTTTGCAGCCTGCCGGCTGCAGAGTATTGACTATTTGACTCTTTTGTCCATATTTGGATAATGAGTAAAAAACTGCCTTAGTCTCAATATTTTTGTCCACGATTGTCTGAGAAAGTGGATTTTTGCGTTTTTCTTCGTTTTTTGTGTTTCCATAGGTTCTTATGGCGTGCTAAAGAATGTGACTAGCAACTTTTCAACGCTCTCTGCCTGGCTTACTTGTGTGCAAAAGTAGCGACTTTGCAGCCTGTCGGCTGCAGTATTGACTATTTGACTCTTTTGTCCATATTTGAAATGAGTAAAAAAACTGCCTTAGTCTCAATATTTTTGTCCACGATTGTCTGAGAAAGTGGATTTTTGCGTTTTTCTTCGTTTTTTGTGGTTTCCATAGGTTCTTATGCCAGAATCGGTCAATATTGGACAAAATGAATCTTCTCAGACAATCGTGGTCACAATATGTTGGGACAAGAGAACGAATTTCGAATTTCGCCACCACAAGTAATTGCGTAGGCTCATTCTATATTAGATTCACACATCTTGAACTTGTCAAAGTTCACTTGTCAATGTTCAGAGTGGACTTAGGACTTCGGATCTTAGGTTATTTGGTAAATACGAAATTCATAAAATGTGCTAATTGTTGCTGACGTCAGCAAGACCATTAATCACGAATTTCGGGGCCTTCGTGGTCCCCGACGTGAATTATTTCGGTGTGCGGGCGTGCTAAAGAATGTGACTAGCAACTTTTCAACGCTCTCTGCCTGGCTTACTTGTGTGCAAAAGTAGCGACTTTGCAGCCTGCCGGCTGCAGAGTATTGACTATTTGACTCTTTTGTCCATATTTGGATAATGAGTAAAAAACTGCCTTAGTCTCAATATTTTTGTCCACGATTGTCTGAGAAAGTGGATTTTTGCGTTTTTCTTCGTTTTTTGTGGTTTCCATAGGTTCTTATGCCCAGAATCGGTCAATATTGGACAAAATGAATCTTCTCAGACAATCGTGGTCACAATATGTTGGGACAAGAGAACGAATTTCGAATTTCGCCACCACAAGTAATTGCGTAGGCTCATTCTATATTAGATTCACACATCTTGAACTTGTGAAAGTTCACTTGTCAATGTTCAGAGTGGACTTAGGACTTCGGATCTTAGGTTATTTGGTAAATACGAAATTCATAAAATGTGCTAATTGTTGCTGACGTCAGCAAGACCATTAATCACGAATTTCGGGGCCTTCGTGGTCCCCGACGTGAATTATTTCGGTGTGCGGGCGTGCTAAAGAATGTGACTAGCAACTTTTCAACGCTCTCTGCCTGGCTTACTTGTGTGCAAAAGTAGCGACTTTGCAGCCTGCCGGCTGCAGAGTATTGACTATTTGACTCTTTTGTCCATATTTGGATAATGAGTAAAAAACTGCCTTAGTCTCAATATTTTTGTCCACGATTGTCTGAGAAAGTGGATTTTTGCGTTTTTCTTCGTTTTTTGTGGTTTCCATAGGTTCTTATGCCAGATCGGTCAATATTGGACAAAATGAATCTTCTCAGACAATCGTGGTCACAATATGTTGGGACAAGAGAACGAATTTCGAATTTCGCCACCACAAGTAATTGCGTAGGCTCATTCTATATTAGATTCACACATCTTGAACTTGTGAAAGTTCACTTGTCAATGTTCAGAGTGGACTTAGGACTTCGGATCTTAGGTTATTTGGTAAATACGAAATTCATAAAATGTGCTAATTGTTGCTGACGTCAGCAAGGACCATTAATCACGAATTTCGGGGCCTTCGTGGTCCCCGACGTGAATTATTTCGGTGTGCGGGCGTGCTAAAGAATGTGACTAGCAACTTTTCAACGCTCTCTGCCTGGCTTACTTGTGTGCAAAAGTAGCGACTTTGCAGCCTGCCGGCTGCAGAGTATTGACTATTTGACTCTTTTGTCCATATTTGGATAATGAGTAAAAAACTGCCTTAGTCTCAATATTTTTGTCCACGATTGTCTGAGAAAGTGGATTTTTGCGTTTTTCTTCGTTTTTTGTGGTTTCCATAGGTTCTTATGCCCAGAGTCGGTCAATATTGGACAAAATGAATCTTCTCAGACAATCGTGGTCACAATATGTTGGGACAAGAGAACGAATTTCGAATTTCGCCACCACAAGTAATTGCGTAGGCTCATTCTATATTAGATTCACACATCTTGAACTTGTGAAAGTTCACTTGTCAATGTTCAGAGTGGACTTAGGACTTCGGATCTTAGGTTATTTGGTAAATACGAAATTCATAAAATGTGCTAATTGTTGCTGACGTCAGCAAGACCATTAATCACGAATTTCGGGGCCTTCGTGGTCCCCGACGTGAATTATTTCGGTGTGCGGGCGTGCTAAAGAATGTGACTAGCAACTTTTCAACGCTCTCTGCCTGGCTTACTTGTGTGCAAAAGTAGCGACTTTGCAGCCTGCCGGCTGCAGAGTATTGACTATTTGACTCTTTTGTCCATATTTGGATAATGAGTAAAAAACTGCCTTAGTCTCAATATTTTTGTCCACGATTGTCTGAGAAAGTGGATTTTTGCGTTTTTCTTCGTTTTTTGTGGTTTCCATAGGTTCTTATGCCCAGAATCGGTCAATATTGGACAAAATGAATCTTCTCAGACAATCGTGGTCACAATATGTTGGGACAAGAGAACGAATTTCGAATTTCGCCACCACAAGTAATTGCGTAGGCTCATTCTATATTAGATTCACACATCTTGAACTTGTGAAAGTTCACTTGTCAATGTTCAGAGTGGACTTAGGACTTCGGATCTTAGGTTATTTGGTAAATACGAAATTCATAAAATGTGCTAATTGTTGCTGACGTCAGCAAGACCATTAATCACGAATTTCGGGGCCTTCGTGGTCCCCGACGTGAATTATTTCGGTGTGCGGGCGTGCTAAAGAATGTGACTAGCAACTTTTCAACGCTCTCTGCCTGGCTTACTTGTGTGCAAAAGTAGCGACTTTGCAGCCTGCCGGCTGCAGAGTATTGACTATTTGACTCTTTTGTCCATATTTGGATAATGAGTAAAAAACTGCCTTAGTCTCAATATTTTTGTCCACGATTGTCTGAGAAAGTGGATTTTTGCGTTTTTCTTCGTTTTTTGTGGTTTCCATAGGTTCTTATGCCAGAATCGGTCAATATTGGACAAAATGAATCTTCTCAGACAATCGTGGTCACAATATGTTGGGACAAGAGAACGAATTTCGAATTTCGCCACCACAAGTAATTGCGTAGGCTCATTCTATATTAGATTCACACATCTTGAACTTGTGAAAGTTCACTTGTCAATGTTCAGAGTGGACTTAGGACTTCGGATCTTAGGTTATTTGGTAAATACGAAATTCATAAAATGTGCTAATTGTTGCTGACGTCAGCAAGACCATTAATCACGAATTTCGGGGCCTTCGTGGTCCCCGACGTGAATTATTTCGGTGTGCGGGCGTGCTAAAGAATGTGACTAGCAACTTTTCAACGCTCTCTGCCTGGCTTACTTGTGTGCAAAAGTAGCGACTTTGCAGCCTGCCGGCTGCAGAGTATTGACTATTTGACTCTTTTGTCCATATTTGGATAATGAGTAAAAAACTGCCTTAGTCTCAATATTTTTGTCCACGATTGTCTGAGAAAGTGGATTTTTGCGTTTTTCTTCGTTTTTTGTGGTTTCCATAGGTTCTTATGCCCAGAATCGGTCAATATTGGACAAAATGAATCTTCTCAGACAATCGTGGTCACAATATGTTGGGACAAGAGAACGAATTTCGAATTTCGCCACCACAAGTAATTGCGTAGGCTCATTCTATATTAGATTCACACATCTTGAACTTGTGAAAGTTCACTTGTCAATGTTCAGAGTGGACTTAGGACTTCGGATCTTAGGTTATTTGGTAAATACGAAATTCATAAAATGTGCTAATTGTTGCTGACGTCAGCAAGCCATTAATCACGAATTTCGGGGCCTTCGTGGTCCCCGACGTGAATTATTTCGGTGTGCGGGCGTGCTAAAGAATGTGACTAGCAACTTTTCAACGCTCTCTGCCTGGCTTACTTGTGTGCAAAAGTAGCGACTTTGCAGCCTGCCGGCTGCAGAGTATTGACTATTTGACTCTTTTGTCCATATTTGGATAATGAGTAAAAAACTGCCTTAGTCTCAATATTTTTGTCCACGATTGTCTGAGAAAGTGGATTTTTGCGTTTTTCTTCGTTTTTTGTGGTTTCCATAGGTTCTTATGCCCAGAATCGGTCAATATTGGACAAAATGAATCTTCTCAGACAATCGTGGTCACAATATGTTGGGACAAGAGAACGAATTTCGAATTTCGCCACCACAAGTAATTGCGTAGGCTCATTCTATATTAGATTCACACATCTTGAACTTGTGAAAGTTCACTTGTCAATGTTCAGAGTGGACTTAGGACTTCGGATCTTAGGTTATTTGGTAAATACGAAATTCATAAAATGTGCTAATTGTTGCTGACGTCAGCAAGACCATTAATCACGAATTTCGGGGCCTTCGTGGTCCCCGACGTGAATTATTTCGGTGTGCGGGCGTGCTAAAGAATGTGACTAGCAACTTTTCAACGCTCTCTGCCTGGCTTACTTGTGTGCAAAAGTAGCGACTTTGCAGCCTGCCGGCTGCAGAGTATTGACTATTTGACTCTTTTGTCCATATTTGGATAATGAGTAAAAAACTGCCTTAGTCTCAATATTTTTGTCCACGATTGTCTGAGAAAGTGGATTTTTGCGTTTTTCTTCGTTTTTTGTGGTTTCCATAGGTTCTTATGCCCAGAATCGGTCAATATTGGACAAAATGAATCTTCTCAGACAATCGTGGTCACAATATGTTGGGACAAGAGAACGAATTTCGAATTTCGCCACCACAAGTAATTGCGTAGGCTCATTCTATATTAGATTCACACATCTTGAACTTGTGAAAGTTCACTTGTCAATGTTCAGAGTGGACTTAGGACTTCGGATCTTAGGTTATTTGGTAAATACGAAATTCATAAAATGTGCTAATTGTTGCTGACGTCAGCAAGCCATTAATCACGAATTTCGGGGCCTTCGTGGTCCCCGACGTGAATTATTTCGGTGTGCGGGCGTGCTAAAGAATGTGACTAGCAACTTTTCAACGCTCTCTGCCTGGCTTACTTGTGTGCAAAAGTAGCGACTTTGCAGCCTCGGCTGCAGAGTATTGACTATTTGACTCTTTTGTCCATATTTGGATAATGAGTAAAAAACTGCCTTAGTCTCAATATTTTTGTCCACGATTGTCTGAGAAAGTGGATTTTTGCGTTTTTCTTCGTTTTTTGTGGTTTCCATAGGTTCTTATGCCAGAATCGGTCAATATTGGACAAAATGAATCTTCTCAGACAATCGTGGTCACAATATGTTGGGACAAGAGAACGAATTTCGAATTTCGCCACCACAAGTAATTGCGTAGGCTCATTCTATATTAGATTCACACATCTTGAACTTGTCAAAGTTCACTTGTCAATGTTCAGAGTGGACTTAGGACTTCGGATCTTAGGTTATTTGGTAAATACGAAATTCATAAAATGTGCTAATTGTTGCTGACGTCAGCAAGGCCATTAATCACGAATTTCGGGGCCTTCGTGGTCCCCGACGTGAATTATTTCGGTGTGCGGGCGTGCTAAAGATGTGACTAGCAACTTTTCAACGCTCTCTGCCTGGCTTACTTGTGTGCAAAAGTAGCGACTTTGCAGCCTGTCGGCTGCAGAGTATTGACTATTTGACTCTTTTGTCCATATTTGGATAATGAGTAAAAAACTGCCTTAGTCTCAATATTTTTGTCCACGATTGTCTGAGAAAGTGGATTTTTGCGTTTTTCTTCGTTTTTTGTGGTTTCCATAGGTTCTTATGCCCAGATCGGTCAATATTGGACAAAATGAATCTTCTCAGACAATCGTGGTCACAATATGTTGGGACAAGAGAACGAATTTCGAATTTCGCCACCACAAGTAATTGCGTAGGCTCATTCTATATTAGATTCACACATCTTGAACTTGTGAAAGTTCACTTGTCAATGTTCAGAGTGGACTTAGGACTTCGGATCTTAGGTTATTTGGTAAATACGAAATTCATAAAATGTGCTAATTGTTGCTGACGTCAGCAAGCCATTAATCACGAATTTCGGGGCCTTCGTGGTCCCCGACGTGAATTATTTCGGTGTGCGGGCGTGCTAAAATGTGACTAGCAACTTTTCAACGCTCTCTGCCTGGCTTACTTGTGTGCAAAAGTAGCGACTTTGCAGCCTGCCGGCTGCAGAGTATTGACTATTTGACTTTTTGTCCATATTTGGATAATGAGTAAAAAACTGCCTTAGTCTCAATATTTTTGTCCACGATTGTCTGAGAAAGTGGATTTTTGCGTTTTTCTTCGTTTTTTGTGGTTTCCATAGGTTCTTATGCCAGAATCGGTCAATATTGGACAAAAATGCTTCTCAGACAATCGTGGTCACAATATGTTGGGGAGAACGAATTTCGAATTTCGCCACCACAAGTAATTGCGTAGGCTCATTCTATATTAGATTCACACATCTGAACTTGTGAAAGTTCACTTGTCAATGTTCAGAGTGGACTTAGGACTTCGGATCTTAGGTTATTTGGTAAATACGAAATTCATAAAATTCTAATTTTGCTGACGTCAGCAAGCCATTAATCACGAATTCGGGCCT
>JASGCC010003136.1:0-25152 GCA_030067915.1 Hydractinia echinata | reverse complement strand
CCTTACTTTCTTTGTAAAACATCTATCGGACTATACGGGGGATTCTGAATCGGGAATCGCGGTTTCGTTTTCGGCGAATTAAACTGCTTTCATTCGGCGTACTCATTCACAAAAATAGAAATATTTTTCGAACAACATAAGTCTCATAGGGGTTATTAGTGAGTGAAAATAATTTTAAAAAATCGGTTCGGAAATGAGTTTTACTCCCGGTACTTTCTTTGTATACATTCCACTCATACGGCCGAGCTCGGGATTTACGGGAATCGCGGGGTTTTCGGTTGCCGGCGATTAAAACTGTTTCATTCGCGTCTCATCAAAAATGAAAACATTTTTGAAAACTGCAAGTCTCATGGTTTTTTAGTGGTAAAAAATAATTTATAAAAATCGTTCGGGAAATGAGTTTACTCCTGTACTTTCTTTGTATACATTTCGACTATACGGGCGAGTTTACGGGAAATCGCGGGTTTTCGGATGCCGGCGATTAAACTGCTTTCATTCGGCCGTCTCATCAAAAATGAAAATATTTTTGAAAACTACAAGTCTCATGGGTTTATGTAGTGGTGAAAAAATAATTTTAAATCGTTCGGGAAATGGTTTACTCCCTGGCTTACTTTTTTGTATACATTCGACTATACGGGGCAAGTCTGGATACGGGATATGGTGGTTTTCGGTTGCCGGCGATTAAACTGCTTTCATTCGCGTCTCATCAAAAATGAAACATATTTTGAAAACTACAAGTCTCATGGGTTTAGTGGTGAAAATAATTTTAAAAAATCGTTCGGGAAATGTAGTTTACTCCCTGCTTACTTTCTTTGTATACATTCCACTATACCGGGCCTGAGTCCGGGATTTACGGGAATCGCGGGTTTTCGGTTGCCGGCGATTAAACTGCTTTCATTCGGCGTCTCATCAAAAATGAAAATATTTTTGAAAACTACAAGTCTCATGGGTTTTAGTGTGAAAAAATAATTTTAAAAATCGTTCGGGAAATGAGTTTACTCCCTGCTTACTTTCTTTGGTATACATTCGACTATACGGCGAGTCCGGGATTTACGGGAAATCGCGGGTTTTCGGTTGCCGGCGATTAAACTTGCTTTCATTCGGCGTCTCATCAAAAATGAAAATATTTTTGAAAACTACAAGTCTCATGGGTTTTAGTGGTGAAAAAATAATTTTAAAAATCGTTCGGGAAATGAGTTTACTCCCTGCTTACTTTCTTTGTATACATTCGACTATACGGGCCGAGCCGGGATTTACGGGAAATCGCGGGTTTTTCGGTTGCCGCGATTAAACTGCTTTCATTCGGCGTCTCATCAAAAATGAAAAATATTTTTGAAAACTACAAGTCTCATGGGTTTTAGTGGTGAAAAAATAATTTTAAAAATCGTTCGGGAAATGAGTTTACTCCTGCTTACTTTCTTTGTATACATTCGACTATACGGGCCGAGCCGGGATTTACGGGAAATCGCGGGTTTTCGGTTGCCGGCGATTAAACTGCTTTCATTCGGCGTCTCATCAAAAAATGAAAATATTTTTTGAAAACTACAAGTCTCATGGGATTTTAGTGGTGAAAAAATAATTTTAAAAATTCGTTCGGGAAATGAGTTTACTCCCTGCTTACTTTCTTTGTATACATTCGACTATACGGCGAGCGGATTTACGGGAAATTCGCGGGTTTTCGGTTGCCGGCGATTAAACTGCTTTCATTCGGCGTCTCATCAAAAATGAAAATATTTTTGAAAACTACAAGTCTCATGGGTTTTAGTGGTGAAAAATAATTTTAAAATCGTTCGGGAAATGAGTTTACTCCCTGCTTACTTTCTTTGTATACATTCGACTATACGGCCGGATTTACGGGAAATCGCGGGTTTTCGGTTGCCGGCGATTAAACTGCTTTCATTCGGCGTCTCATCAAAAATGAAAATATTTTTGAAAACTACAAGTCTCATGGGTTTTAGTGGTGAAAAAATAATTTTAAAAATCGTTCGGAAATGAGTTTACTCCCTGGCTTACTTTCTTTGTATACATTCGACTATACGGGCCGAGCCGGGATTTACGGGAAATCGCGGGTTTTCGGTTGCCGGCGATTAAACTGCTTTCATTCGGCGTCTCATCAAAAATGAAAATATTTTTGAAAAACTACAAGTCTCATGGGTTTTAGTGGTGAAAAAATAATTTTAAAAATCGTTCGGGAAATGAGTTTACTCCCTGCTTACTTTCTTTGTATACATTCCGACTATACGGGATTTCACGGGAAATCGCGGGTTTTCGGTTGCCGGCGATTAAACTGCTTTCATTCGGCGTCTCATCAAAAATGAAAATATTTTTGAAAACTACAAGTCTCATGGGTTTTAGTGGTGAAAAAATAATTTTAAAAATCGTTCGGGAAAATGAGTTTACTCCCTGCGGTACTTTCTTTGTATACATTCCACTATAACGGGCCGAGCCGGGATTTACGGGAAATCGCGGGGTTTTCGGTTGCCGGCGATTAAACTGCTTTCATTCGCGTCTCATCAAAAATGAAAACATTTTTGAAACTCAATCTCATGGGTTTGTGGTGAAAAAATAATTTTAAAATCGTTCGGGAAATGAGTTTACTCGCTGTTACTTTCTTTGTATACATTCGACTATACGGGCCGATCCGGATTTACGGGAAATCGCGGGTTTTCGGTTGCCGGCGATAAACTGCTTTCATTCGGCGTCTCATCAAAATGAAAAATATTTTTGAAAACTACAAGTCTCATGGGTTTTAGTGGTGAAAAAATAATTTTAAAAATCGTTCGGGAAATGAGTTTACTCCCTGGTTACTTTCTTTGGTATACATTCGACTATACGGGCCGAGTCCGGGATTTACGGGAAATCGCGGGTTTTCGGTTGCCGGCGATTAAACTGGCCTTTCATTCGGCGTCTCATCAAAAATGAAAACATTTTTGAAAAACTACAAGTCTCATGGGTTTTAGTGGTGAAAAAATAATTTGAAAATCGTTCGGGAAATGAGTTCTACTCCTGCTTACTTTCTTTGTATACATTCGACTATACGGCCGGCCGGATTTACGGGAAATCGCGGGTTTTCGGTTGCCGGCGATTAAACTGCTTTCATTCGGCGTCTCATCAAAAATGAAAATATTTTTGAAAACTACAAGTCTCATGGGTTTTAGTGGTGAAAAAATAATTTTAAAAAATCGTTCGGGAAATGAGTTTACTCCCTGCTTACTTCTTTGTATAACATTCGACTAATACGGGATTTACGGGAAATCGCGGTTTTCGGTTGCCGGCGATTAAACTGCTTTCATTCGGCGTCTCATCAAAAATGAAAAATATTTTGAAACTACAAGTCTCATGGGTTTTAGTGGTGAAAAAAATAATTTTAAAAATCGTTCGGAAATGAGTTTACTCCCTGCTTACTTTCTTTGTATACATTCGACTATACGGCCGAGTCCGGGATTTACGGAAATCGCTGGTTTTCGGTTCCGGAGATTAAACTGGCTTTCATTCGGCGTCTCATCAAAAATGAAAAATATTTTTGAAAACTACAAAGTCTCATGGGTTTTAGTGGTGAAAAAATAATTTTAAAAATCGTTCGGGAAATGAGTTTACTCCCTGGGTACTTTCTTTGTATACATTCCACTAACGGGCCGAGCCGGGATTTACGGGAAATCGCGGGTTTTCGGTTTCCGGAGATTAAAACTGGTTTCATTCGCGTCTCATCAAAAATGAAAATTTTTTTGAAAAACTACAAGTCTCATGGGTTTTAGTGGTGTAAAAAATAAATTTTAAAAATCGTTCGGGAATTGAGTTTACTCCCTGCGTACTTTCTTTTATACATTCGACTATACGGGCCGGCGGGATTTACGCGGAAATCGCGGGTTTTCGCGTTGCCGGCGATTAAACTGCGTTTCATTCGGCGTCTCATCAAAAATGAAAACATTTTTTGAAAACTCAAGTCTCATGGGTTTTAGTGGTGAAAAATTAATTTTAAAAAATCGTATCGGGAAATGAGTTTACTCCCTGCTTACTTTCTTTTATCATTCGACTATACGGGATTTCAGCGGATGGGAAATCGCGGGTTTTCGGTTTGCCGGCGATTAAACTGCGTTTCATTCGGCGTCTCATCAAAAATGAAAATATTTTTAGAAAACTACAAGTCTCATGGTTTTAGTGGTGAAAATAATTTTAAAAAATCGTTTCTGGAAATGAGTTACTCCCTCTTACATTCCTTTGTATACATTCGACTATACGGGATTACGGAAATCGCGGGTTTTCGGTTGCCGGCGATTAAACTGCTTTCATTTCGGCGGTCTCATCAAAAATGAAAACATTTTTGAAAACTAATAGTCTCATGGTTTTAGTGTGGAAAAATAATTTAAAAAATCGTTCGGGAAATGAGTTTACTCCCTGCTTACTTTCTTTGTATACAATTCGACTATACGGGATTTACGGGAAATGCGGGTTTTCGGTTTGCCGGGATTAAACCAGGGAGTAAACTCATTTCCCGAACGATTTTTAAAATTATTTTTTCACCACTAAAACCCATGAGATTGTAGTTTTCAAAAATGTTTTCATTTTTGATGAGACGCCGAATGAAAGCACAGTTTAATCGCCGCAACCGAAAACCCGCGATTTCCCGTAAATCCCGGCTCGGCCCGTATAGTGGAATGTTACAAAGAAAGTAAGCAGGGAGTAAACTCATTTCCCGAACGATTTTTAAAATTATTTTTTCACCACTAAAACCCTGAGACTTGTAGTTTTCAAAATATTTTCATTTTTGAATGAGACGCCGAATGAAAGCAGTTTAATCGCCGGCAACCGAAAACCCGCGATTTCCCGTAAATCCCGTATAGTCGAATGTATACAAAGAAAGTAAGCAGGAGTAAACTCATTTCCCGAACGATTTTTAAATTATTTTTCACCACTAAAACCATGACTTGTAGTTTTCAAAAATATTTTCATTTTTGATGAGACGCCGAATGAAAGCAGTTTAATCGCCGGCAACCGAAAACCCGCGATTTCCCGTAAATCCCGTATAGTCGAATGTATACAAAGAAAGTACCCAGGGAGTAAACTCATTTCCCGAACGATTTTAAAATTATTTTTTCACCACTAAAACCCATGAGACTTGTAGTTTTCAAAAATATTTTCATTTTTGATGAGACGCCGAATGAAAGCAGTTTAATCGCCGGCAACCGAAAACCCGCGATTTCCCGTAAATCCGGCTCGGCGTATAGTCGAATGTATACAAAGAAAGTAAGGGAGTAAACTCATTTCCCGAACGTTTTTAAAATTATTTTTTCACCACAACCCATGAGACTTGTTTTTAAAAATATTTCATTTTTGATGAGACGCCGAATGAAAGCAGTTTAATCGGGCAACCGAAAACCCGCGATTTCCCGTAAATCCCGTATAGTCGAATGTATACAAAGAAAGTCAGGGAGTAAACTCATTTCCCGAACGATTTTTAAAATTATTTTTCACCACTAAAACCCATGAGACTTGTAGTTTTCAAAAATATTTTCATTTTGATGAGACGCCGAATGAAACCAGTTTAATCGCCGGCAACCGAAAACCCGCGATTTCCCGTAAATCCCGGCTCGGCCCGTATAGTCGAATGTATAAAAAAGTAAGCAGGGGAGTAAACTCATTTCCCGAACGATTTTTAAAATTATTTTTTCACCACTAAAACCCATGAGACTTGTAGTTTTCAAAAATATTTTTCATTTTTGATGAGACGCCGAATGAAAGCAGTTTAATCGCCGGCAACCGAAAACCCGCGATTTCCCGTAAATCCCGTATAGTCGAATGTATACAAAGAAAGTAAGCAGGAGTAAACTCATTTCCCGAACGATTTTTAAAATTATTTTTTCACCACTAAAACCCATGAGACTTGTAGTTTTCAAAAATATTTTCATTTTTGATGAGACGCCGAATGAAAGCAGTTTAATCGCCGGCAACCGAAAACCCGCGATTTCCCGTAAATCCGTATAGTCGAATGTATACAAAGAAAGTAAGCAGGGAGTAAACTCATTTCCCAACGATTTTTAAAATTATTTTTTCACCACTAAAACCCATGAGACTTGTAGTTTTCAAAAATATTTCATTTTTGATGAGACGCCGAATGAAACAGTTTAATCCCGGAAACCGAAAACCCGCGATTTCCCGTAAATCCCGGGCTCGGCCCGTATAGTCGAATGTATACAAAGAAAGTAGCAGGGAGTAAACTCATTTCCCGAACGATTTTTTAAAATTATTTTTTCACCACTAAAACCCATGAGAACTTGTAGTTTTCAAAAATATTTTCATTTTTGATGAGACGCCGAATGAAAGCAGTTTAATCGCCGGCAACCGAAAACCGCGATTTCCCGTAAATCCCGGGACTCGCCCGTATAGTGAATATACAAAGAAAGTACCCAGGGAGTAAACTCATTTCCCGAACGATTTTTAAAAATTATTTTTCACCACTAAAACCCATGAGACTTGTAGTTTTCAAAAATGTTTTCATTTTTGAGAGACGCCGAATGAAAGCAGTTTAATCGCCGGCAACGAAAACCCGCGATTTCCCGTAAATCCCGGACTCGGCCCGTATAGTCGAATGTATACAAAGAAAGTAAGCAGGGAGTAAACTCATTTCCGAACGATTTTTAAAATTATTTTTTCACCACTAAAACCCATGAGACTTGTAGTTTTCAAAAATATTTTCATTTTTGATGAGACGCCGAATGAAAACAGCAGTTTAATCGCCGGCACCGAAAACCCGCGATTTCCCGTAAATCCCGTATAGTCGAATGTATACAAAGAAAGTAAGCAGGGAGTAAACTCATTTCCCGAACGATTTTTAAAATTATTTTTTCACCACTAAAACCCATGAGACTTGTAGTTTTCAAAAATTTTTCATTTTTGATGAGACGCCGAATGAAAGCAGTTTAATCGCCGGCAACCGAAAACCCGCGATTTCCCGTAAATCCCGTATAGTCGAATGTATACAAAGAAAGTACCCAGGGAGTAAACTCATTTCCCGAACGATTTTTAAAATTATTTTTTCACCACTAAAACCCATGAGACTTGTAGTTTTCAAAAATATTTTCATTTTTTGATGAGACGCCGAATGAAAGCAGTTTAATCGCCGGCAACCGAAAACCCGCGATTTCCCGTAAATCCATCCCGTATAGTCGAATGTATACAAAGAAAGTAAGCAGGAGTAAACTCATTTCCCGAACGATTTTTAAAATTATTTTTTCACCACTAAAACCATGACTTGTAGTTTTCAAAAATATTTTCATTTTTGATGAGACGCCGAATGAAAGCAGTTAATCGCCGGCAACCCGAAAACCGCGATTTCCCGTAATCCCGTATAGTCGAATGTATACAAAGAAAGTAGCCAGGGAGTAAACTCATTTCCCGAACGATTTTTAAAATTATTTTTTCACCACTAAAACCATGAGACTTGTAGTTTTCAAAAATATTTTCTTTTGATGAGACCGAATGAAAGCAGTTTAATCTCCGGCAACCGAAAACCCGCGATTTCCCGTAAATCCCGGGCTCGGCCCGTATAGTCGAATGTATACAAAGAAAGTACCCAGGGAGTAAACTCATTTCCCGAACGATTTTAAAATTATTTTTTCACCACTAAAACCCATGAGACTTGTAGTTTTCAAAAATATTTTCATTTTTGATGAGACGCCGAATGAAAGCAGTTTAATCGCCGGCAACCGAAAACCCGCGATTTCCCGTAAATCCCGTATAGTCGAATGTATACAAAGAAAGTAAGCAGGGAGTAAACTCATTTCCCGAACGATTTTTAAAATTATTTTTTCACCACTAAAACCCATGAGACTTGTTTTCAAAAATATTTTCATTTTTGATGAGACGCGAATGAAAGCAGTTTAATCGCCGGCAACCGAAAACCCGCGATTTCCCGTAAATCCCGCTATAGTCGAATGTATACAAAGAAAGTAAGCAGGAGTAAACTCATTTCCCGAACGATTTTTAAAATTATTTTTTCACCACTAAAACCCATGAGACTTGTAGTTTTCAAAAATATTTTCATTTTTGATGAGACGCCGAATGAAAGCAGTTTAATCGCCGGCAACCGAAAACCCGCGATTTCCCGTAAATCCCGTATAGTCGAATGTATACAAAGAAAGTAGCAGGGAGTAAACTCATTTCCCGAACGATTTTTAAAATTATTTTTTCACCACTAAAACCCATGAGACTTGTAGTTTTCAAAAATATTTTCATTTTTTGATGAGACGCCGAAATGAAACCAGTTTAATCTCCGGAACACCGAACAACCCGCGATTTCCCGTAAATCCCGGCTCGGCCCGTATAAGTCGGAATGTATACAAAGAAGTACCCAGGAGTAAACTCATTTCCCGAACGATTTTTTAAATTTTTTTTTCACCATAAAACCCATGAGACTTGTAGTTTTTGAAAAAAATTTTCATTTTTGATGAGACGCCGAATGAAAGCAGTTTAATCGCCGGCAACCGAAACCCGCGATTTCCCTGTAAATCCCGTATAGTCGAATGTATACAAAGAAAGTAAGCAGGGAGTAACTCATTTCCCGAACGATTTTTAAAATTATTTTTCACCACTAAAACCATGAGACTTGTAGTTTTCAAAAATATTTTCATTTTGATGAGACGGCCGAATGAAAGCAGTTAATCGCCGGCAACCGAAAACCCGCGATTTCCCGTAATCCGGACTACGGCCGTATAGTGGAATGTATACAAAGAAAGTAAGCAGGGAGTAAACTCATTTCCCGAACGATTTTTAAAATTATTTTTTCACCACTAAAACCCATGAGACTTGCAGTTTTCAAAAATATTTTCATTTTTGATGAGACGCCGAATGAAAGCAGTTTAATCGCCGGCAACCGAAAACCCGCGATTTCCCGTAAATCCGGCTCGGCCCGTATAGTCGAATGTATACAAAGAAAGTACCAGGGAGTAAACTCATTTCCCGAACGATTTTTAAAATTATTTTTTCACCACTAAAACCCATGAGACTTGTAGTTTTAAAAATTTTCTTTTGATGAGACGCCGAATGAAAGCAGTTTAATCGCCGGCAACCGAAAACCCGCGATTTCCCGTAAATCATCCCGTATAGTCGAATGTATACAAAGAAAGTACCCAGGAGTAAACTCATTTCCCGAACGATTTTTAAAATTATTTTTTCACCACTAAACCCATGAGACTTGTAGTTTTCAAAAATGTTTTCATTTTTGATGAGACGCCGAATGAAAGCAGTTTAATCGCCGGCAACCGAAAACCCGCGATTTCCCGTAAATCCCGTATAGTCGAATGTATACAAAGAAAGTAAGCAGGGAGTAAACTCATTTCCCGAACGATTTTTTAAAATTATTTTTTCACCACTAAAACCCATGAGACTTGTAGTTTTCAAAAAATATTTTCATTTTTGATGAGACGCCGAATGAAACCAGTTTAATCTCCGGAAACCGAAAACCCGCGATTTCCCGTAAATCCCGGGCTCGGCCCGTTTAGTGGAATGTATACAAAGAAAGTACCCAGGGCGAGTAAACTCATTCCCGAACGATTTTTAAAATTATTTTTTCACCACTAAAAACCATGAGACTTTGTAGTTTTCAAAATGTTTTCATTTTGATGAGACGCCGAATGAAAGCAGTTTAATCGCCGGCAACCGGAAACCCCGATTTCCCGTAAATCCCGGCTCGGCCCGTATAGTGGAATGTATACAAAGAAAGTAACCCAGGGAGTAAACTCATTTCCCGAACGATTTTTAAAATTATTTTTTTCACCACTAAAACCCATGAGACTTGTAGTTTTCAAAAATTTCATTTTTGATGAGACGCCGAATGAAAGCAGTTTAATCGCCGGCAACCGAAAACCCGCGATTTCCCGTAAATCCCGGCTCGGCCGTATAGTCGAATGTATACAAAGAAAGTACCCAGGGAGTAAACTCATTTCCCGAACGATTTTTAAAATTATTTTTTCACCACTAAAACGCATGAAACTTGTAGTTTTCAAAAATATTTTCATTTTTGATGAGACGCCGAATGAAAGCAGTTTAATCGCCGGCAACCGAAAACCCGCGATTTCCCGTAAATCCCGGCTCCCGTATAGTCGAATGTATACAAAGAAAGTAGCAGGGAGTAAACTCATTTCCCGAACGATTTTTAAAATTATTTTTTCACCACTAAAACCCATGAGACTGTAGTTTTCAAAAATATTTCATTTTTGATGAGACGCCGAATGAAAGCAGTTTAATCGCCGGCAACCGAAAACCCGCGATTTCCCGTAAACTCGCGTATAGTCGAATGTATACAAAGAAAGTAGCAGGGAGTAAACTCATTTCCCGAACGATTTTTAAAATTATTTTTTCACCACTAAAACCCATGAGACTTGTAGTTTTCAAAAATATTTTCATTTTTGATGAGACGCCGAATGAAAGCAGTTTAATCGCCGGCAACCGAAAACCCGCGATTTCCCGTAAATCCCGGTCCCGTATAGTCGAATGTATACAAAGAAAGTAAGCAGGGAGTAAACTCATTTCCCGAACGATTTTTAAAATTATTTTTTCACCACTAAAACCCATGAGACTTGTAGTTTTCAAAAATATTTTCATTTTGATGAGACGCCGAATGAAGCAGTTTAATCGCCGGCAACCGAAAACCCGCGATTTCCCGTAAATCCCGTATAGGAATGTATACAAAGAAAGTAAGCAGGGAGTAAACTCATTTCCCGAACGATTTTTAAAATTATTTTTCACCACTAAAACCCATGAGACTTTAGTTTTCAAAAAATTTTCATTTTTGATGAGACGCCGAATGAAAGCAGTTTAATCGCCGGCAACCGAAAACCCGCGATTTCCCGTAAATCCCGGATCGGCCCGTATAGTCGAATGTATACAAAGAAAGTAAGCAGGAGTAAACTCATTTCCCGAACGATTTTTAAAATATATTTTTTCACCACTAAAACCCATGAGACTTGTAGTTTTCAAAAATATTTTCATTTTTGATGAGACGCCGAATGAAAGCAGTTTAATCGCCGGCAACCGAAAACCCGCGATTTCCCGTAAATTCGGCCCGTATAGTCGAATGTATACAAAGAAAGTACCCAGGGAGTAAACTCATTTCCCGAACGATTTTTAAAATTATTTTTTCACCACTAAAACCATGAGACTTGTAGTTTTCAAAAATATTTTCATTTTTGATGAGACGCCGAATGAAAGCAGTTTAATCGCCGGCAACCGAAAACCCGCGATTTCCCGTAAATCCCCGTATAGTCGAATGTATACAAAGAAAGTAGCAGGGAGTAAACTCATTTCCCGAACGATTTTAAAATTATTTTTTCACCACTAAAACCCATGAGACTTGTAGTTTTCAAAAATATTTTCATTTTTGATGAGACGCCAATGAAAGCAGTTTAATCGCCGGCAACCGAAAACCCGCGATTTCCCGTAAATCCGGGCTCGGCCCGTATAGTCGAATGTATACAAAGAAAAAGCAGGGAGTAAACTCATTTCCCGAACGATTTTTAAAATTATTTTTTCACCACTAAAACCCATGAGACTTGTTTTTCAAAAATATTTTCATTTTTGATGAGACGCCGAATGAAAGCAGTTTAATCGCCGGCAACCGAAAACCCGCGATTTCCCGTAAATCCCGGCTCGGCCGTATAGTCGAATGTATACAAAGAAAGTACCCAGGGAGTAAACTCATTTCCGAACGATTTTTAAAATTATTTTTTCACCACTAAAACCCATGAGACTTGTAGTTTTCAAAATATTTTCATTTTTGATGAGACGCCGAATGAAAGCAGTTTAATCGCCGGCAACCGAAAACCGCGATTTCCCGTAAATCCCGGCTCGGCCTATAGTGAATGTACAAAGAAAGTACCCAGGGAGTAAACTCATTTCCCGAACGATTTTTAAAATTATTTTTTCACCACTAAAACCATGAGACTTGTAGTTTTCAAAAATATTTTCATTTTGATGAGACGCCGAATGAAAGCAGTTTAATCGCCGGCAACCGAAAACCCGCGATTTCCCGTAAATCCCGTATAGTCGAATGTATACAAAGAAAGTACCAGGGAGTAAACTCATTTCCCGAACGATTTTTAAAATTATTTTTTCACCACTAAAACCCATGAGACTTGTAGTTTTCAAAAATATTTCATTTTTGATGAGACGCCGAATGAAACCAGTTTAATCGCCGGCAACCGAAACCGCGATTTCCCGTAAACTCCCGTATAGTGGAATGTATACAAAGAAAGTAGCAGGGAGTAAACTCATTTCCGAACGATTTTTAAAATTATTTTTTCACCACTAAAACCCATGAGACTTGTAGTTTTCAAAAATATTTTCATTTTTGATGAGACGCCGAATGAAAGCAGTTTAATCGCCGGCAACCGAAAACCCGCGATTTCCCGTAAATCCGGCTCGGCCCGTATAGTCGAATGTATACAAAGAAAGTACCCAGGGAGTAAACTCATTTCCCGAACGATTTTTAAAATTATTTTTTCACCACTAAAACCATGAGACTTGTAGTTTTCAAAAATTTTCATTTTTGATGAGACGCCGAATGAAAGCAGTTTAATCGCCGGCAACCGAAAACCCGCGATTTCCCGTAAATCCCGGCTCGGCCGTATAGTGGAATGTATACAAAGAAAGTACCCAGGGAGTAAACTCATTTCCGAACGATTTTTAAAATTTTTTTTCACCACTAAAACCCATGAGACTTGTAGTTTTCAAAAATATTTTCATTTTTGATGAGACGCGAATGAAAGCAGTTTAATCGCCGGCAACCAAAAACCGCGATTTCCCGTAAATCCCGGCTCCCGTATAGTGGAATGTATACAAAGAAAGTACCCAGGGAGTAAACTCATTTCCCGAACGATTTTTAAATTATTTTTTCACCACTAAAACCCATGAGACTTGTAGTTTTCAAAAATATTTTCATTTTTGATGAGACGCCGAATGAAAGCAGTTTAATCGCCGGCAACCGAAAACCCGCGATTTCCGTAAATCCCGGCTCGGCCGTATAGTCGAATATATACAAAGAAAGTAAGGGAGTAAACTCATTTCCCGAACGATTTTTAAAATTATTTTTTCACCACTAAAACCATGAGACTTGTAGTTTTCAAAAATATTTTCATTTTTGATGAGACGCCGAATGAAAGCAGTTTAATCCGGCAACCGAAAACCCGCGATTTCCCGTAAATCCCGGCTCGGCCGTATAGTGGAATGTATACAAAGAAAGTACCCAGGGAGTAAACTCATTTCCCGAACGATTTTTAAAATTATTTTTTCACCACTAAACCCATGAGACTTGTAGTTTTCAAAAATATTTTCATTTTTGATGAGACGCCGAATGAAAGCAGTTTAATCTCCGGCAACCAAAACCCGTGATTTCCCGTAAATCCCGGCTCGGCCCGTATAGTGAATGTATACAAAGAAAGTACCCAGGGAGTAAACTCATTTCCCGAACGATTTTTAAAATTATTTTTTCACAACACTAAAACCATGAGACTTGTAGTTTTCAAAAAAATATTTTCATTTTTGATGAGACGCCGAATGAAAGCAGTTTAATCGCCGGCAACCGAAAACCCGCGATTTCCCGTAAATCGCGGCTCGGTTTTTTTTTTTTTTTTTTGATTTTTCTTTATTTAACGTCGATAGATACAATAGTATTTAAATAACTAATTTAAATCGACAACAAAACGTAAAACAAGGCACAGCGATAAAAAATAAGAAAAATAAATAAATAAATAAGTAAAGTTAAAATATGTATGGTATATCCATGCATATTTTACAGGTGCAAACATCACCTTCCCAAAATTTTATTGAAGCTACGGAAGGCTTCGAGAGAAGGAGCATTCTTTGTAGCGTCAGGCACAGATATCCATAGCTTCCCTGCAATATTTGATAAAGTATTTAAGCCATAGTACGTTGTCCGACAAGTTGGTCGCCTGATCAAATTAAAGCAACGAAGGTTGTACCTGTTTTCCCTAACAGAAAATATCTCGTTCATATATAGAGGTGACAATCCATTTAAAAATTTGTAAACCTCTTTCATTAAATTCTGTAAATTGATGATGTGAATATTTTTGACATTACATAAAGATAAAGGTTCATCGTAACTGCCATTTATATCGTCCTGTATGATTCTTAGACAACGTTCATGAATACGATTGATTCGATTATTCGCAACTTTTCCACAAAACATCCATACTAAGGGACAGTAAGAAAACTGAGACAAAATAAATGAATTGAAGAGAAAACGCTTCATCTTGGGTGTCAAAAAGGAAGATATCCTTTGAAGCACGTTGAGTTTCCTACTAGCCTTATTACAGATGTTTTTGACATGCGAATGAAAGTTTAGTCTCGAGTCAATCGTAACACCAAGAAGCACTACAGACGATTTACACGCAATTTTCAAATGGTTAAATATCAAACTTTCATCGTGATGACCTAATACAATATATTGATACTTTTTCAAATTTATTGCTAAGTAATTTTCATAAAACCAATTATTAACTATGACCAAATTAGTAAGCAGTGTTTGTTTTACATCTTCTAATGAATTTTCACAAGCATATAAGGTGTTATCATCTGCAAAGTTACAAAGGGATGATTGAATAATGAACCAGAATAAATCGTTTATAGAATAATTGAAGAAAGGAGGTCCTAAGATTGATCCTTGTGGAACTCCAACTTGAAGAGGAAGCCATTCGCTAAAAGAAGAATTTATTCTGGTTCTCTGAAAACGATTTTTCAAGTATGAGTGAATAAATAATAAAGAAGATTCAGAAAAACCATAGGCATGCAGCTTTGCAATAAGCAAATCATGGTTGATAGTATCAAAAGCTTTTGAAAGGTCCATTAGCACTGCTCCAACTACACCCTTATTATCAAGTGTGCTTTTCCATTGTTCAATCATTCGAATGAGAGCATATTGTGTATTATAACCCTTTCTGAAGCCTGATAGATGAGGGCTGAGTTTGTCATGCATAAAAGTGTGCATTTGATTAAGAATAATTCTTTCAAAAACCTTTGATAAACAGGGAAGCAAGCTAACAGGTCTATAGTTCTCCTTATCATTACAGTCATCCTTCTTAAAAACAGGTATAACCTCTGCAAGTTTTAAATCATCAGGAAAAATATTAGACTGTAAACAAAAATTTATAATATTAGTGAGGATAGGAACAAAGATATGAATAAACTTTTTCAACATAAAAACTGGAAAATCACCACTAACAGAAGATTTCTTTGCATCCATGTCTTTGATGACTTTGAGAACATCAGGCTGTTCAACCAGCGAAAAATAGAACTTTTCATCATAACCCACA
Source organism: Hydractinia echinata (assembly GCA_030067915.1). Classification (NCBI taxonomy): domain Eukaryota; kingdom Metazoa; phylum Cnidaria; class Hydrozoa; order Anthoathecata; family Hydractiniidae; genus Hydractinia; species Hydractinia echinata. The sequence goes on along the minus strand of JASGCC010003136.1, from coordinate 9,829 downwards.
TTTTCACGAATTTTCAAAATACTGATGTGATTAGTATACGAGTGGATTGCATCGTGAATGGTTGCTGTATGTGTATCATCGTTTGGTTTGATTGGTAAATTTTTCGTGATGTTGGTGTAATATTCATTGAAGATTTTGCATAATTTTTGTTCGTCGGTGACTATCTTTTCTTTCTCGATTAAGATAATTTTGTTGGTGTTATAACTAACGTTTGAAAACAATGGCTTGACAGACTTCCAGAACTTTTTATTATCAGTAATGCTTGTCATACGTAAACCCTTGAAATACGAACGTCTGGTTTTTCGTAATAAGGAAACACAGTAGTTTCTCTGTCTAGTAAAGTTGGACCAATTTTCTTTTGATCGTGATTTGTTATATATGCGACGAAGTTTGGATCTGTGCATAATAGCTTTGCGAAGCTCCTTGGTGATAAAGGGTGCGTTATTGAATCTTAGTATTTTCTTTTTCAATGGTGCAAAATGGTTTAGCGTAGACGTGATGCATAAATTGAATTGGTTAAAGTCGTAATTGTTCTCAAGTAATTTCAAAAAGTTCATTGATAATGTTCTTTCAAAATCAAAGTAGTCAATTTTGTTGTAATTTCTGTAGTGTTTCACAATTGGGTCGCCTTTAATCACGTTCATTCTCATCACACTTCCAACAAATAAATGCCAATCTGATATGCCAGTTTCGATTGTTACACTATTTTTAAAGAAATTTGGTTGATTTGTTAATATGTGATCAATGCAAGAAGGCGAAGTACTTGACTTAAAGCAGGTTGGTGATTTGATTAGTCTATGGAGGTCGTATGTTGAAATGAAGTTATCGAAATCTGTGTCACTTATTTCCATGTTTAAATCACCCATAATTATGATGTTTTCGTGATAGTTGAGATGTGAAATCAATACATTTGCGATTTGAGTTAAAAAGTAGTAATTTTTTTGTAACGGTGGTTTATATGCACCGATTAAAAGCCATTTGCGTTTTCGAAGATTTATTTCGACAACTAAAACTTCGATATCATCCGGTAAAGTATATTTTCGCAACACTTTGAAGGGAATATTTTCATTTATATAGAGTAAAATACCGCCACCATGTCCATTTCTATCTTTCCTCAGAATTGCGTAATTATCTAACTTAAATTGAGCATCAGTGAACGATTCATCTATTTTCGTTTCAGTTAGAAGCAGAACATCAATATTGTGCTTGAAAGTTAAATCAATTGCTTCGAACTTGTTTCGCAACGAGTTTACGTTCAAATGACCGACTATCAAGTTACACATGTTACTGCGACGTAGAGTGAAAATATCATATGTTGAATCAAAAGTATCTGAGGCAGTGTTCGGTGGATCTGTGTCGTAAATTTCGACAGGTTTTTTGTGTCAATCCTCAATCACCTGTAGAAAGTTCCGAGACAATATTGAAGTCCCTTTCATATTTAGGTGAAGGCGACTTCTATTCAAATGCAAGTCGGGGTTTATATTATCATTATTGATAAAGCCGATGTTTCTTTGTTCGCAAAGATGAGCGAGAGATTTGTTGACTGCCATCACCTTTTCATTTACCCGTATAGTGGAATGTATACAAAGAAAGTACCCAGGGAGTAAACTCATTTCCCGAACGATTTTTAAAATTATTTTTTCACCACTAAAACCCATGAGACTTGTAGTTTTCAAAAATATTTTCATTTTTGATGAGACGCCGAATGAAAGCAGTTTAATCGCCGGCAACCGAAAACCCGCGATTTCCCGTAAATCCCGTATAGTCGAATGTATACAAAGAAAGTAAGCAGGGAGTAAACTCATTTCCCGAACGATTTTTAAAATTATTTTTTCACCACTAAAACCATGAGACTTGTAGTTTTCAAAAATATTTTCATTTTTGATGAGACGCCGAATGAAAGCAGTTTAATCTCCGGCAACCGAAAACCCGCGATTTCCCGTAAATCCCGTCGGCCCGTATAGTGAATGTATACAAAGAAAGTACCCAGGGAGTAAACTCATTTCCCGAACGATTTTTAAAATTATTTTTTCACCACTAAAACCCATGAGACTTGTAGTTTTCAAAAATGTTTTCATTTTTGATGAGACGCCGAATGAAAGCAGTTTAATCGCCGGCAACCGAAAACCCGCGATTTCCCGTAAATCCCGGCTCGGCCCGTATAGTCGAATGTATACAAAGAAAGTACCCAGGGAGTAAACTCATTTCCCGAACGATTTTTAAAATTATTTTTTCACCACTAAAACCCATGAGACTTGTAGTTTTCAAAAATATTTTCATTTTTGATGAGACGCCGAATGAAAGCAGTTTAATCGCCGGCAACCGAAAACCCGCGATTTCCCGTAAATCCCGTATAGTCGAATGTATACAAAGAAAGTAAGCAGGGAGTAAACTCATTTCCCGAACGATTTTTAAAATTATTTTTTCACCACTAAAACCCATGAGACTTGTAGTTTTCAAAAATATTTTCATTTTTGATGAGACGCCGAATGAAAGCAGTTTAATCGCCGGCAACCGAAAACCCGCGATTTCCCGTAAATCCCGGCTCGGCCCGTATAGTGAATGTATACAAAGAAAGTACCCAGGGAGTAAACTCATTTCCCGAACGATTTTTAAAATTATTTTTTCACCACTAAAACCCATGAGACTTGTAGTTTTCAAAAATATTTTCATTTTTGATGAGACGCCGAATGAAAGCAGTTTAATCGCCGGCAACCGAAAACCCGCGATTTCCCGTAAATCCCGGCTCGGCCCGTATAGTCGAATGTATACAAAGAAAGTAAGCAGGGAGTAAACTCATTTCCCGAACGATTTTTAAAATTATTTTTTCACCACTAAAACCCATGAGACTTGTAGTTTTCAAAAATATTTTCATTTTTGATGAGACGCCGAATGAAAGCAGTTTAATCGCCGGCAACCGAAAACCCGCGATTTCCCGTAAATCCCGGCTCGGCCCGTATAGTCGAATGTATACAAAGAAAGTACCCAGGGAGTAAACTCATTTCCCGAACGATTTTTAAAATTATTTTTTCACCACTAAAACCCATGAGACTTGTAGTTTTCAAAAATTTTCATTTTTGATGAGACGCCGAATGAAAGCAGTTTAATCGCCGGCAACCGAAAACCCGCGATTTCCCGTAAATCCCGGCTCGGCCCGTATAGTGAATGTATACAAAGAAAGTACCCAGGGAGTAAACTCATTTCCCGAACGATTTTTAAAATTATTTTTTCACCACTAAAACCCATGAGACTTGTAGTTTTCAAAAATATTTTCATTTTTGATGAGACGCCGAATGAAAGCAGTTTAATCGCCGGCAACCGAAAACCCGCGATTTCCCGTAAATCCCGTATAGTCGAATGTATACAAAGAAAGTAAGCAGGGAGTAAACTCATTTCCCGAACGATTTTTAAAATTATTTTTTCACCACTAAAACCCATGAGACTTGTAGTTTTCAAAAATATTTTCATTTTTGATGAGACGCCGAATGAAAGCAGTTTAATCTCCGGCAACCGAAAACCCGCGATTTCCCGTAAATCCCGGCTCGGCCCGTATAGTGAATGTATACAAAGAAAGTACCCAGGGAGTAAACTCATTTCCCGAACGATTTTTAAAATTATTTTTTCACCACTAAAACCCATGAGACTTGTAGTTTTCAAAAATTTTTCATTTTTGATGAGACGCCGAATGAAAGCAGTTTAATCGCCGGCAACCGAAAACCCGCGATTTCCCGTAAATCCGGCTCGGCCCGTATAGTGAATGTATACAAAGAAAGTACCCAGGGAGTAAACTCATTTCCCGAACGATTTTTAAAATTATTTTTTCACCACTAAAACCCATGAGACTTGTAGTTTTCAAAAATATTTTCATTTTTGATGAGACGCCGAATGAAAGCAGTTTAATCGCCGGCAACCGAAAACCCGCGATTTCCCGTAAATCCCGTATAGTCGAATGTATACAAAGAAAAAGCAGGGAGTAAACTCATTTCCCGAACGATTTTTAAAATTATTTTTTCACCACTAAAACCCATGAGACTTGTAGTTTTCAAAATATTTTCATTTTTGATGAGACGCCGAATGAAAGCAGTTTAATCGCCGGCAACCGAAAACCCGCGATTTCCCGTAAATCCCGGCTCGGCCGTATAGTGAATGTATACAAAGAAAGTACCCAGGGAGTAAACTCATTTCCCGAACGATTTTTAAAATTATTTTTTCACCACTAAAACCCATGAGACTTGTAGTTTTCAAAAATTTTTCATTTTTGATGAGACGCCGAATGAAAGCAGTTTAATCGCCGGCAACCGAAAACCCGCGATTTCCCGTAAATCCCGGCTCGGCCCGTATAGTGAATGTATACAAAGAAAGTACCCAGGGAGTAAACTCATTTCCCGAACGATTTTTAAAATTATTTTTTCACCACTAAAACCCATGAGACTTGTAGTTTTCAAAAATATTTTCATTTTTGATGAGACGCCGAATGAAAGCAGTTTAATCGCCGGCAACCGAAAACCCGCGATTTCCCGTAAATCCCGGCTCGGCCCGTATAGTGGAATGTATACAAAGAAAGTACCCAGGGAGTAAACTCATTTCCCGAACGATTTTTAAAATTATTTTTTCACCACTAAAACCCATGAGACTTGTAGTTTTCAAAAATGTTTTCATTTTTGATGAGACGCCGAATGAAAGCAGTTTAATCGCCGGCAACCGAAAACCCGCGATTTCCCGTAAATCCCGGCTCGGCCCGTATAGTCGAATGTATACAAAGAAAGTAGCAGGGAGTAAACTCATTTCCCGAACGATTTTTAAAATTATTTTTTCACCACTAAAACCCATGAGACTTGTAGTTTTCAAAAATTTTCATTTTTGATGAGACGCCGAATGAAAGCAGTTTAATCGCCGGCAACCGAAAACCCGCGATTTCCCGTAAATCCCGTATAGTCGAATGTATACAAAGAAAGTAAGCAGGGAGTAAACTCATTTCCCGAACGATTTTTAAAATTATTTTTTCACCACTAAAACCCATGAGACTTGTAGTTTTCAAAAATATTTTCATTTTTGATGAGACGCCGAATGAAAGCAGTTTAATCGCCGGCAACCGAAAACCCGCGATTTCCCGTAAATCCCGGGCTCTGCCCGTATAGTGGAATGTATACAAAGAAATTACCCAGGGAGTAAACTCATTTCCCGAACGATTTTTAAAATTATTTTTTCACCACTAAAACCCATGAGACTTGTAGTTTTCAAAAATTTTTCATTTTTGATGAGACGCCGAATGAAAGCAGTTTAATCGCCGGCAACCGAAAACCCGCGATTTCCCGTAAATCCCGGCTCGGCCGTATAGTCGAATGTATACAAAGAAAGTACCCAGGGAGTAAACTCATTTCCCGAACGATTTTTAAAATTATTTTTTCACCACTAAAACCCATGAGACTTGTAGTTTTCAAAAATATTTTCATTTTTGATGAGACGCCGAATGAAAGCAGTTTAATCGCCGGCAACCGAAAACCCGCGATTTCCCGTAAATCCCGTATAGTCGAATGTATACAAAGAAAGTAAGCAGGGAGTAAACTCATTTCCCGAACGATTTTTAAAATTATTTTTTCACCACTAAAACCCATGAGACTTGTAGTTTTCAAAAATATTTTCATTTTTGATGAGACGCCGAATGAAAGCAGTTTAATCGCCGGCAACCGAAAACCCGCGATTTCCCGTAAATCCCGGCTCGGCCCGTATAGTCGAATGTATACAAAGAAAGTACCCAGGGAGTAAACTCATTTCCCGAACGATTTTTAAAATTATTTTTTCACCACTAAAACCCATGAGACTTGTAGTTTTCAAAAATTTTTCATTTTTGATGAGACGCCGAATGAAAGCAGTTTAATCGCCGGCAACCGAAAACCCGCGATTTCCCGTAAATCCCGGCTCGGCCCGTATAGTGAATGTATACAAAGAAAGTACCCAGGGAGTAAACTCATTTCCCGAACGATTTTTAAAATTATTTTTTCACCACTAAAACCCATGAGACTTGTAGTTTTCAAAAATATTTTCATTTTTGATGAGACGCCGAATGAAAGCAGTTTAATCGCCGGCAACCGAAAACCCGCGATTTCCCGTAAATCCCGGCTCGGCCCGTATAGTCGAATGTATACAAAGAAAGTAGCAGGGAGTAAACTCATTTCCCGAACGATTTTTAAAATTATTTTTTCACCACTAAAACCCATGAGACTTGTAGTTTTCAAAAATTTTTCATTTTTGATGAGACGCCGAATGAAAGCAGTTTAATCGCCGGCAACCGAAAACCCGCGATTTCCCGTAAATCCCGGCTCGGCCCGTATAGTCGAATGTATACAAAGAAAGTACCCAGGGAGTAAACTCATTTCCCGAACGATTTTTAAAATTATTTTTTCACCACTAAAACCCATGAGACTTGTAGTTTTCAAAAATATTTTCATTTTTGATGAGACGCCGAATGAAAGCAGTTTAATCGCCGGCAACCGAAAACCCGCGATTTCCCGTAAATCCCGTATAGTCGAATGTATACAAAGAAAGTACAGGGAGTAAACTCATTTCCCGAACGATTTTTAAAATTATTTTTTCACCACTAAAACCCATGAGACTTGTAGTTTTCAAAAATATTTTCATTTTTGATGAGACGCCGAATGAAAGCAGTTTAATCGCCGGCAACCGAAAACCCGCGATTTCCCGTAAATCCCGGCTCGGCCCGTATAGTCGAATGTATACAAAGAAAGTACAGGGAGTAAACTCATTTCCCGAACGATTTTTAAAATTATTTTTTCACCACTAAAACCCATGAGACTTGTAGTTTTCAAAAATATTTTCATTTTTGATGAGACGCCGAATGAAAGCAGTTTAATCGCCGGCAACCGAAAACCCGCGATTTCCCGTAAATCCCGGCTCGGCCGTATAGTCGAATGTATACAAAGAAAGTACCCAGGGAGTAAACTCATTTCCCGAACGATTTTTAAAATTATTTTTTCACCACTAAAACCCATGAGACTTGTAGTTTTCAAAAATTTTTCATTTTTGATGAGACGCCGAATGAAAGCAGTTTAATCGCCGGCAACCGAAAACCCGCGATTTCCCGTAAATCCCGGCTCGGCCGTATAGTCGAATGTATACAAAGAAAGTACCCAGGGAGTAAACTCATTTCCCGAACGATTTTTAAAATTATTTTTTCACCACTAAAACCCATGAGACTTGTAGTTTTCAAAAATATTTTCATTTTTGATGAGACGCCGAATGAAAGCAGTTTAATCGCCGGCAACCGAAAACCCGCGATTTCCCGTAAATCCCGGCTCGGCCCGTATAGTCGAATGTATACAAAGAAAGTACCAGGGAGTAAACTCATTTCCCGAACGATTTTTAAAATTATTTTTTCACCACTAAAACCCATGAGACTTGTAGTTTTCAAAAATGTTTTCATTTTTGATGAGACGCCGAATGAAAGCAGTTTAATCGCCGGCAACCGAAAACCCGCGATTTCCCGTAAATCCCGGCTCGGCCCGTATAGTCGAATGTATACAAAGAAAGTACCCAGGGAGTAAACTCATTTCCCGAACGATTTTTAAAATTATTTTTTCACCACTAAAACCCATGAGACTTGTAGTTTTCAAAAATATTTTCATTTTTGATGAGACGCCGAATGAAAGCAGTTTAATCGCCGGCAACCGAAAACCCGCGATTTCCCGTAAATCCCGTATAGTCGAATGTATACAAAGAAAGTACCCAGGGAGTAAACACATTTCCCGAACGATTTTTAAAATTATTTTTTCACCACTAAAACCCATGAGACTTGTAGTTTTCAAAAATATTTTCATTTTTGATGAGACGCCGAATGAAAGCAGTTTAATCGGGCAACCGAAAACCCGCGATTTCCCGTAAATCCCGGCTCGGCCCGTATAGTCGAATGTATACAAAGAAAGTACCCAGGGAGTAAACTCATTTCCCGAACGATTTTTAAAATTATTTTTTCACCACTAAAACCCATGAGACTTGTAGTTTTCAAAAATATTTTCATTTTTGATGAGACGCCGAATGAAAGCAGTTTAATCGCCGGCAACCGAAAACCCGCGATTTCCCGTAAATCCCGGCTCGGCCCGTATAGTCGAATGTATACAAAGAAAGTAGCAGGGAGTAAACTCATTTCCCGAACGATTTTTAAAATTATTTTTTCACCACTAAAACCCATGAGACTTGTAGTTTTCAAAAATATTTTCATTTTTGATGAGACGCCGAATGAAAGCAGTTTAATCGCCGGCAACCGAAAACCCGCGATTTCCCGTAAATCCCGGCTCGGCCCGTATAGTGGAATGTATACAAAGAAAGTACCCAGGGAGTAAACTCATTTCCCGAACGATTTTTAAAATTATTTTTTCACCACTAAAACCCATGAGACTTGTAGTTTTCAAAAATGTTTTCATTTTTGATGAGACGCCGAATGAAAGCAGTTTAATCGCCGGCAACCGAAAACCCGCGATTTCCCGTAAATCCCGGCTCGGCCCGTATAGTCGAATGTATACAAAGAAAGTACCCAGGGAGTAAACTCATTTCCCGAACGATTTTTAAAATTATTTTTTCACCACTAAAACCCATGAGACTTGTAGTTTTCAAAAATATTTTCATTTTTGATGAGACGCCGAATGAAAGCAGTTTAATCGCCGGCAACCGAAAACCCGCGATTTCCCGTAAATCCCGTATAGTCGAATGTATACAAAGAAAGTAGCAGGGAGTAAACTCATTTCCCGAACGATTTTTAAAATTATTTTTTCACCACTAAAACCCATGAGACTTGTAGTTTTCAAAAATTTTTCATTTTTGATGAGACGCCGAATGAAAGCAGTTTAATCGCCGGCAACCGAAAACCCGCGATTTCCCGTAAATCCCGGCTCGGCCCGTATAGTCGAATGTATACAAAGAAAGTACCCAGGGAGTAAACTCATTTCCCGAACGATTTTTAAAATTATTTTTTCACCACTAAAACCCATGAGACTTGTAGTTTTCAAAAATTTTTCATTTTTGATGAGACGCCGAATGAAAGCAGTTTAATCCGGCAACCGAAAACCCGCGATTTCCCGTAAATCCCGTATAGTCGAATGTATACAAAGAAAGTAAGCAGGGAGTAAACTCATTTCCCGAACGATTTTTAAAATTATTTTTTCACCACTAAAACCCATGAGACTTGTAGTTTTCAAAAATGTTTTCATTTTTGATGAGACGCCGAATGAAAGCAGTTTAATCGCCGGCAACCGAAAACCCGCGATTTCCCGTAAATCCCGGCTCGGCCCGTATAGTCGAATGTATACAAAGAAAGTACCCAGGGAGTAAACTCATTTCCCGAACGATTTTTAAAATTATTTTTTCACCACTAAAACCCATGAGACTTGTAGTTTTCAAAAACATTTTCATTTTTGATGAGACGCCGAATGAAAGCAGTTTAATCGCCGGCAACCGAAAACCCGCGATTTCCCGTAAATCCCGTATAGTCGAATGTATACAAAGAAAGTAAGCAGGGAGTAAACTCATTTCCCGAACGATTTTTAAAATTATTTTTTCACCACTAAAACCCATGAGACTTGTAGTTTTCAAAAATATTTTCATTTTTGATGAGACGCCGAATGAAAGCAGTTTAATCGCCGGCAACCGAAAACCCGCGATTTCCCGTAAATCCCGGCTCGGCCCGTATAGTCGAATGTATACAAAGAAAGTAGCAGGGAGTAAACTCATTTCCCGAACGATTTTTAAAATTATTTTTTCACCACTAAAACCCATGAGACTTGTAGTTTTCAAAAATTTTTCATTTTTGATGAGACGC
>JASGCC010003135.1:0-25153 GCA_030067915.1 Hydractinia echinata | reverse complement strand
AAGGACTAAGACGATGGCCACCTGTCTGGGCACGTGGAACCGCGTGATTTAGGTGTAGGCTCTTTATTAGGCTGTAAAAGGCCATATTACAGGCTTAGAAGGCCTGTGCACGTAGTTAGAAGCGTTCTAAGGGCCTGGTGCTCAGGAAAACGACTTAATACATCGTAGTCCATTGAGACTGAAAGGACTAGACCGATGGCCACCTGTCTGGGCACGTGGAACCGCGTGATTTAGTGTAGGCTCTTTATTAGGCTGTAAAAGGCCATATTACAGGCTTAGAAGGCCTGTGCACGTAGTTAGAAGCGTTCTAAGGGCCTGGTGCTCAGGAAAACGACTTAATACATCGTAGTCCATTGAGACTGAAAGGACTAGACCGATGGCCACCTGTCTGGGCACGTGGAACCGTGATTTAGTGTAGACTCTTTATTAGGCTGTAAAAGGCCATATTACAGGCTTAGAAGGCCTGTGCACGTAGTTAGAAGCGTTCTAAGGGCCTGGTGCTCAGGAAAACGACTTAATACATCGTAGTCCATTGAGACTGAAAGGACTAGACCGATGGCCACCTGTCTGGGCACGTGGAACCGCGTGATTTAGTGTAGGCTCTTTATTAGGCTGTAAAAGGCCATATTACAGGCTTAGAAGGCCTGTGCACGTAGTTAGAAGCGTTCTAAGGGCCTGGCTCAGGAAAACGACTTAATACATCGTAGTCCATTGAGACTGAAAGGACTAGACCGATGGCCACCTGTCTGGGCACGTGGAACCGCGTGATTTAGTGTAGACTCTTTTATTAGGCTGTAAAAGGCCATATTACAGGCTTAGAAGGCCTGTGCACGTAGTTAGAAGCGTTCTAAGGGCCTGGTGCTCAGGAAAACGACTTAATACATCGTAGTCCATTGAGACTGAAAGGACTAGACCGATGGCCACCTGTCTGGGCACGTGGAACCACGTGATTTACGTGTAGGCTCTTTATTAGGCTGTAAAAGGCCATATTACAGGCTTAGAAGGCCTGTGCACGTAGTTAGAAGCGTTCTAAGGGCCTGGCTCAGGAAAACGACTTAATACATCGTAGTCCATTGAGACTGAAAGGACTAGACCGATGGCCACCTGTCTGGGCACGTGGAACCACGTGATTTAGGTGTAGACTCTTTATTAGGCTGTAAAAGGCCATATTACAGGCTTAGAAGGCCTGTGCACGTAGTTAGAAGCGTTCTAAGGGCCTGGTGCTCAGGAAAACGACTTAATACATCGTAGTCCATTGAGACTGAAAGGACTAGACCGATGGCCACCTGTCTGGGCACGTGGAACCGTGATTTAGTGTAGACTCTTATTAGGCTGTAAAAGGCCATATTACAGGCTTAGAAGGCCTGTGCACGTAGTTAGAAGCGTTCTAAGGGCCTGGCTCAGGAAAACGACTTAATACATCGTAGTCCATTGAGACTGAAAGGACTAGACCGATGGCCACCTGTCTGGGCACGTGGAACCGCGTGATTTACGTGTAGACTCTTTATTAGGCTGTAAAAGGCCATATTACAGGCTTAGAAGGCCTGTGCACGTAGTTAGAAGCGTTCTAAGGGCCTGGTGCTCAGGAAAACGACTTAATACATCGTAGTCCATTGAGACTGAAAGGACTAGACCGATGGCCACCTGTCTGGGCACGTGGAACCGCGTGATTTAGTGTAGGCTCTTTATTAGGCTGTAAAAGGCCATATTACAGGCTTAGAAGGCCTGTGCACGTAGTTAGAAGCGTTCTAAGGGCCTGGCTCAGGAAAACGACTTAATACATCGTAGTCCATTGAGACTGAAAGGACTAGACCGATGGCCACCTGTCTGGGCACGTGGAACCGTGATTTAGTGTAGGCTCTTTATTAGGCTGTAAAAGGCCATATTACAGGCTTAGAAGGCCTGTGCACGTAGTTAGAAGCGTTCTAAGGGCCTGGTGCTCAGGAAAACGACTTAATACATCGTAGTCCATTGAGACTGAAAGGACTAGACCGATGGCCACCTGTCTGGGCACGTGGAACCACGTGATTTAGTGTAGGCTCTTTATTAGGCTGTAAAAGGCCATATTACAGGCTTAGAAGGCCTGTGCACGTAGTTAGAAGCGTTCTAAGGGCCTGGCTCAGGAAAACGACTTAATACATCGTAGTCCATTGAGACTGAAAGGACTAGACCGATGGCCACCTGTCTGGGCACGTGGAACCACGTGATTTACGTGTAGACTCTTTATTAGGCTGTAAAAGGCCATATTACAGGCTTAGAAGGCCTGTGCACGTAGTTAGAAGCGTTCTAAGGGCCTGGTGCTCAGGAAAACGACTTAATACATCGTAGTCCATTGAGACTGAAAGGACTAGACCGATGGCCACCTGTCTGGGCACGTGGAACCACGTGATTTAGTGTAGACTCTTTATTAGGCTGTAAAAGGCCATATTACAGGCTTAGAAGGCCTGTGCACGTAGTTAGAAGCGTTCTAAGGGCCTGGTGCTCAGGAAAACGACTTAATACATCGTAGTCCATTGAGACTGAAAGGACTAGACCGATGGCCACCTGTCTGGGCACGTGGAACCGCGTGATTTAGTGTAGGCTCTTTATTAGGCTGTAAAAGGCCATATTACAGGCTTAGAAGGCCTGTGCACGTAGTTAGAAGCGTTCTAAGGGCCTGGTGCTCAGGAAAACGACTTAATACATCGTAGTCCATTGAGACTGAAAGGACTAGACCGATGGCCACCTGTCTGGGCACGTGGAACCGGTGATTACGTGTAGTCTCTATTAGTGTCTTTATGTAGGCTCTTATTAGCTGTAAAAGGCCATATTACAGGCTTAGAAGGCCTGTGCACGTAGTTAGAAGCGTTCTAAGGGCCTGGCGCTCAGGAAAACGACTTAATACATCGTAGTCCATTGAGACTGAAAGGACTAGACCGATGGCCACCTGTCTGGGCACGTGGAACCGCGTGATTTAGTGTAGACTCTTTATTAGGCTGTAAAAGGCCATATTACAGGCTTAGAAGGCCTGTGCACGTAGTTAGAAGCGTTCTAAGGGCCTGGTGCTCAGGAAAACGACTTAATACATCGTAGTCCATTGAGACTGAAAGGACTAGACCGATGGCCACCTGTCTGGGCACGTGGAACCGCGTGATTTAGGTGTAGACTCTTTATTAGGCTGTAAAAGGCCATATTACAGGCTTAGAAGGCCTGTGCACGTAGTTAGAAGCGTTCTAAGGGCCTGGTGCTCAGGAAAACGACTTAATACATCGTAGTCCATTGAGACTGAAAGGACTAGACCGATGGCCACCTGTCTGGGCACGTGGAACCGCGTGATTTAGTGTAGACTCTTTATTAGGCTGTAAAAGGCCATATTACAGGCTTAGAAGGCCTGTGCACGTAGTTAGAAGCGTTCTAAGGGCCTGGCGCTCAGGAAAACGACTTAATACATCGTAGTCCATTGAGACTGAAAGGACTAGACCGATGGCCACCTGTCTGGGCACGTGGAACCACGTGATTTAGTGTAGACTCTTTATTAGGCTGTAAAAGGCCATATTACAGGCTTAGAAGGCCTGTGCACGTAGTTAGAAGCGTTCTAAGGGCCTGGTGCTCAGGAAAACGACTTAATACATCGTAGTCCATTGAGACTGAAAGGACTAGACCGATGGCCACCTGTCTGGGCACGTGGAACCACGTGATTTAGTGTAGACTCTTTATTAGGCTGTAAAAGGCCATATTACAGGCTTAGAAGGCCTGTGCACGTAGTTAGAAGCGTTCTAAGGGCCTGGTGCTCAGGAAAACGACTTAATACATCGTAGTCCATTGAGACTGAAAGGACTAGACCGATGGCCACCTGTCTGGGCACGTGGAACCGCGTGATTTAGTGTAGACTCTTTATTAGGCTGTAAAAGGCCATATTACAGGCTTAGAAGGCCTGTGCACGTAGTTAGAAGCGTTCTAAGGGCCTGGCGCTCAGGAAAACGACTTAATACATCGTAGTCCATTGAGACTGAAAGGACTAGACCGATGGCCACCTGTCTGGGCACGTGGAACCGCGTGATTTAGTGTAGACTCTTTATTAGGCTGTAAAAGGCCATATTACAGGCTTAGAAGGCCTGTGCACGTAGTTAGAAGCGTTCTAAGGGCCTGGTGCTCAGGAAAACGACTTAATACATCGTAGTCCATTGAGACTGAAAGGACTAGACCGATGGCCACCTGTCTGGGCACGTGGAACCGCGTGATTTAGTGTAGGCTCTTTATTAGGCTGTAAAAGGCCATATTACAGGCTTAGAAGGCCTGTGCACGTAGTTAGAAGCGTTCTAAGGGCCTGGTGCTCAGGAAAACGACTTAATACATCGTAGTCCATTGAGACTGAAAGGACTAGACCGATGGCCACCTGTCTGGGCACGTGGAACCGCGTGATTTAGTGTAGGCTCTTTATTAGGCTGTAAAAGGCCATATTACAGGCTTAGAAGGCCTGTGCACGTAGTTAGAAGCGTTCTAAGGGCCTGGTGCTCAGGAAAACGACTTAATACATCGTAGTCCATTGAGACTGAAAGGACTAGACCGATGGCCACCTGTCTGGGCACGTGGAACCGCGTGATTTAGTGTAGGCTCTTTATTAGGCTGTAAAAGGCCATATTACAGGCTTAGAAGGCCTGTGCACGTAGTTAGAAGCGTTCTAAGGGCCTGGCTCAGGAAAACGACTTAATACATCGTAGTCCATTGAGACTGAAAGGACTAGACCGATGGCCACCTGTCTGGGCACGTGGAACCGCGTGATTTAGTGTAGGCTCTTTATTAGGCTGTAAAAGGCCATATTACAGGCTTAGAAGGCCTGTGCACGTAGTTAGAAGCGTTCTAAGGGCCTGGTGCTCAGGAAAACGACTTAATACATCGTAGTCCATTGAGACTGAAAGGACTAGACCGATGGCCACCTGTCTGGGCACGTGGAACCACGTGATTTAGTGTAGACTCTTTATTAGGCTGTAAAAGGCCATATTACAGGCTTAGAAGGCCTGTGCACGTAGTTAGAAGCGTTCTAAGGGCCTGGTGCTCAGGAAAACGACTTAATACATCGTAGTCCATTGAGACTGAAAGGACTAGACCGATGGCCACCTGTCTGGGCACGTGGAACCACGTGATTTAGTGTAGACTCTTTATTAGGCTGTAAAAGGCCATATTACAGGCTTAGAAGGCCTGTGCACGTAGTTAGAAGCGTTCTAAGGGCCTGGTGCTCAGGAAAACGACTTAATACATCGTAGTCCATTGAGACTGAAAGGACTAGACCGATGGCCACCTGTCTGGGCACGTGGAACCGTGATTTAGTGTAGGCTCTTTATTAGGCTGTAAAAGGCCATATTACAGGCTTAGAAGGCCTGTGCACGTAGTTAGAAGCGTTCTAAGGGCCTGGTGCTCAGGAAAACGACTTAATACATCGTAGTCCATTGAGACTGAAAGGACTAGACCGATGGCCACCTGTCTGGGCACGTGGAACCGTGATTTAGTGTAGACTCTTTATTAGGCTGTAAAAGGCCATATTACAGGCTTAGAAGGCCTGTGCACGTAGTTAGAAGCGTTCTAAGGGCCTGGCGCTCAGGAAAACGACTTAATACATCGTAGTCCATTGAGACTGAAAGGACTAGACCGATGGCCACCTGTCTGGGCACGTGGAACCGCGTGATTTAGTGTAGGCTCTTTATTAGGCTGTAAAAGGCCATATTACAGGCTTAGAAGGCCTGTGCACGTAGTTAGAAGCGTTCTAAGGGCCTGGTGCTCAGGAAAACGACTTAATACATCGTAGTCCATTGAGACTGAAAGGACTAGACCGATGGCCACCTGTCTGGGCACGTGGAACCGCGTGATTTAGTGTAGGCTCTTTATTAGGCTGTAAAAGGCCATATTACAGGCTTAGAAGGCCTGTGCACGTAGTTAGAAGCGTTCTAAGGGCCTGGCTCAGGAAAACGACTTAATACATCGTAGTCCATTGAGACTGAAAGGACTAGACCGATGGCCACCTGTCTGGGCACGTGGAACCGCGTGATTTAGTGTAGGCTCTTTATTAGGCTGTAAAAGGCCATATTACAGGCTTAGAAGGCCTGTGCACGTAGTTAGAAGCGTTCTAAGGGCCTGGCGCTCAGGAAAACGACTTAATACATCGTAGTCCATTGAGACTGAAAGGACTAGACCGATGGCCACCTGTCTGGGCACGTGGAACCGCGTGATTTAGGTGTAGGCTCTTTATTAGGCTGTAAAAGGCCATATTACAGGCTTAGAAGGCCTGTGCACGTAGTTAGAAGCGTTCTAAGGGCCTGGCTCAGGAAAACGACTTAATACATCGTAGTCCATTGAGACTGA
This sequence comes from Hydractinia echinata, assembly GCA_030067915.1. Lineage (NCBI taxonomy): Eukaryota > Metazoa > Cnidaria > Hydrozoa > Anthoathecata > Hydractiniidae > Hydractinia > Hydractinia echinata. Next base: position 18,817 of record JASGCC010003135.1, on the reverse strand, counting down.
AAGGACTAGACCGATGGCCACCTGTCTGGGCACGTGGAACCGCGTGATTTAGGTGTAGACTCTTTATTAGGCTGTAAAAGGCCATATTACAGGCTTAGAAGGCCTGTGCACGTAGTTAGAAGCGTTCTAAGGGCCTGGTGCTCAGGAAAACGACTTAATACATCGTAGTCCATTGAGACTGAAAGGACTAGACCGATGGCCACCTGTCTGGGCACGTGGAACCACGTGATTTAGTGTAGACTCTTTATTAGGCTGTAAAAGGCCATATTACAGGCTTAGAAGGCCTGTGCACGTAGTTAGAAGCGTTCTAAGGGCCTGGCGCTCAGGAAAACGACTTAATACATCGTAGTCCATTGAGACTGAAAGGACTAGACCGATGGCCACCTGTCTGGGCACGTGGAACCACGTGATTTAGTGTAGACTCTTTATTAGGCTGTAAAAGGCCATATTACAGGCTTAGAAGGCCTGTGCACGTAGTTAGAAGCGTTCTAAGGGCCTGGTGCTCAGGAAAACGACTTAATACATCGTAGTCCATTGAGACTGAAAGGACTAGACCGATGGCCACCTGTCTGGGCACGTGGAACCGCGTGATTTAGTGTAGGCTCTTTATTAGGCTGTAAAAGGCCATATTACAGGCTTAGAAGGCCTGTGCACGTAGTTAGAAGCGTTCTAAGGGCCTGGTGCTCAGGAAAACGACTTAATACATCGTAGTCCATTGAGACTGAAAGGACTAGACCGATGGCCACCTGTCTGGGCACGTGGAACCGCGTGATTTAGTGTAGGCTCTTTATTAGGCTGTAAAAGGCCATATTACAGGCTTAGAAGGCCTGTGCACGTAGTTAGAAGCGTTCTAAGGGCCTGGTGCTCAGGAAAACGACTTAATACATCGTAGTCCATTGAGACTGAAAGGACTAGACCGATGGCCACCTGTCTGGGCACGTGGAACCACGTGATTTAGTGTAGGCTCTTTATTAGGCTGTAAAAGGCCATATTACAGGCTTAGAAGGCCTGTGCACGTAGTTAGAAGCGTTCTAAGGGCCTGGCGCTCAGGAAAACGACTTAATACATCGTAGTCCATTGAGACTGAAAGGACTAGACCGATGGCCACCTGTCTGGGCACGTGGAACCACGTGATTTAGTGTAGGCTCTTTATTAGGCTGTAAAAGGCCATATTACAGGCTTAGAAGGCCTGTGCACGTAGTTAGAAGCGTTCTAAGGGCCTGGTGCTCAGGAAAACGACTTAATACATCGTAGTCCATTGAGACTGAAAGGACTAGACCGATGGCCACCTGTCTGGGCACGTGGAACCACGTGATTTAGTGTAGACTCTTTATTAGGCTGTAAAAGGCCATATTACAGGCTTAGAAGGCCTGTGCACGTAGTTAGAAGCGTTCTAAGGGCCTGGTGCTCAGGAAAACGACTTAATACATCGTAGTCCATTGAGACTGAAAGGACTAGACCGATGGCCACCTGTCTGGGCACGTGGAACCACGTGATTTAGTGTAGACTCTTTATTAGGCTGTAAAAGGCCATATTACAGGCTTAGAAGGCCTGTGCACGTAGTTAGAAGCGTTCTAAGGGCCTGGCTCAGGAAAACGACTTAATACATCGTAGTCCATTGAGACTGAAAGGACTAGACCGATGGCCACCTGTCTGGGCACGTGGAACCGCGTGATTTAGTGTAGGCTCTTTATTAGGCTGTAAAAGGCCATATTACAGGCTTAGAAGGCCTGTGCACGTAGTTAGAAGCGTTCTAAGGGCCTGGCTCAGGAAAACGACTTAATACATCGTAGTCCATTGAGACTGAAAGGACTAGACCGATGGCCACCTGTCTGGGCACGTGGAACCACGTGATTTAGTGTAGGCTCTTTATTAGGCTGTAAAAGGCCATATTACAGGCTTAGAAGGCCTGTGCACGTAGTTAGAAGCGTTCTAAGGGCCTGGTGCTCAGGAAAACGACTTAATACATCGTAGTCCATTGAGACTGAAAGGACTAGACCGATGGCCACCTGTCTGGGCACGTGGAACCACGTGATTTACGTGTAGGCTCTTTATTAGGCTGTAAAAGGCCATATTACAGGCTTAGAAGGCCTGTGCACGTAGTTAGAAGCGTTCTAAGGGCCTGGTGCTCAGGAAAACGACTTAATACATCGTAGTCCATTGAGACTGAAAGGACTAGACCGATGGCCACCTGTCTGGGCACGTGGAACCGCGTGATTTAGTGTAGGCTCTTTATTAGGCTGTAAAAGGCCATATTACAGGCTTAGAATGCGTTCTAAGGGCCTGGCGCTCAGGAAAACGACTTAATACATCGTAGTCCATTGAGACTGAAAGGACTAGACCGATGGCCACCTGTCTGGGCACGTGGAACCACGTGATTTAGTGTAGGCTCTTTATTAGGCTGTAAAAGGCCATATTACAGGCTTAGAAGGCCTGTGCACGTAGTTAGAAGCGTTCTAAGGGCCTGGCGCTCAGGAAAACGACTTAATACATCGTAGTCCATTGAGACTGAAAGGACTAGACCGATGGCCACCTGTCTGGGCACGTGGAACCACGTGATTTAGTGTAGACTCTTTATTAGGCTGTAAAAGGCCATATTACAGGCTTAGAAGGCCTGTGCACGTAGTTAGAAGCGTTCTAAGGGCCTGGTGCTCAGGAAAACGACTTAATACATCGTAGTCCATTGAGACTGAAAGGACTAGACCGATGGCCACCTGTCTGGGCACGTGGAACCACGTGATTTAGTGTAGGCTCTTTATTAGGCTGTAAAAGGCCATATTACAGGCTTAGAAGGCCTGTGCACGTAGTTAGAAGCGTTCTAAGGGCCTGGCTCAGGAAAACGACTTAATACATCGTAGTCCATTGAGACTGAAAGGACTAGACCGATGGCCACCTGTCTGGGCACGTGGAACCACGTGATTTAGTGTAGGCTCTTTATTAGGCTGTAAAAGGCCATATTACAGGCTTAGAAGGCCTGTGCACGTAGTTAGAAGCGTTCTAAGGGCCTGGTGCTCAGGAAAACGACTTAATACATCGTAGTCCATTGAGACTGAAAGGACTAGACCGATGGCCACCTGTCTGGGCACGTGGAACCGTGATTTAGTGTAGGCTCTTTATTAGGCTGTAAAAGGCCATATTACAGGCTTAGAAGGCCTGTGCACGTAGTTAGAAGCGTTCTAAGGGCCTGGCGCTCAGGAAAACGACTTAATACATCGTAGTCCATTGAGACTGAAAGGACTAGACCGATGGCCACCTGTCTGGGCACGTGGAACCGCGTGATTTAGTGTAGGCTCTTTATTAGGCTGTAAAAGGCCATATTACAGGCTTAGAAGGCCTGTGCACGTAGTTAGAAGCGTTCTAAGGGCCTGGCGCTCAGGAAAACGACTTAATACATCGTAGTCCATTGAGACTGAAAGGACTAGACCGATGGCCACCTGTCTGGGCACGTGGAACCACGTGATTTAGTGTAGGCTCTTTATTAGGCTGTAAAAGGCCATATTACAGGCTTAGAAGGCCTGTGCACGTAGTTAGAAGCGTTCTAAGGGCCTGGCGCTCAGGAAAACGACTTAATACATCGTAGTCCATTGAGACTGAAAGGACTAGACCGATGGCCACCTGTCTGGGCACGTGGAACCGCGTGATTTAGTGTAGGCTCTTTATTAGGCTGTAAAAGGCCATATTACAGGCTTAGAAGGCCTGTGCACGTAGTTAGAAGCGTTCTAAGGGCCTGGCGCTCAGGAAAACGACTTAATACATCGTAGTCCATTGAGACTGAAAGGACTAGACCGATGGCCACCTGTCTGGGCACGTGGAACCGTGATTTAGTGTAGGCTCTTTATTAGGCTGTAAAAGGCCATATTACAGGCTTAGAAGGCCTGTGCACGTAGTTAGAAGCGTTCTAAGGGCCTGGTGCTCAGGAAAACGACTTAATACATCGTAGTCCATTGAGACTGAAAGGACTAGACCGATGGCCACCTGTCTGGGCACGTGGAACCGCGTGATTTAGTGTAGGCTCTTTATTAGGCTGTAAAAGGCCATATTACAGGCTTAGAAGGCCTGTGCACGTAGTTAGAAGCGTTCTAAGGGCCTGGTGCTCAGGAAAACGACTTAATACATCGTAGTCCATTGAGACTGAAAGGACTAGACCGATGGCCACCTGTCTGGGCACGTGGAACCGCGTGATTTAGTGTAGGCTCTTTATTAGGCTGTAAAAGGCCATATTACAGGCTTAGAAGGCCTGTGCACGTAGTTAGAAGCGTTCTAAGGGCCTGGTGCTCAGGAAAACGACTTAATACATCGTAGTCCATTGAGACTGAAAGGACTAGACCGATGGCCACCTGTCTGGGCACGTGGAACCGCGTGATTTAGTGTAGGCTCTTTATTAGGCTGTAAAAGGCCATATTACAGGCTTAGAAGGCCTGTGCACGTAGTTAGAAGCGTTCTAAGGGCCTGGTGCTCAGGAAAACGACTTAATACATCGTAGTCCATTGAGACTGAAAGGACTAGACCGATGGCCACCTGTCTGGGCACGTGGAACCGCGTGATTTAGTGTAGGCTCTTTATTAGGCTGTAAAAGGCCATATTACAGGCTTAGAAGGCCTGTGCACGTAGTTAGAAGCGTTCTAAGGGCCTGGCGCTCAGGAAAACGACTTAATACATCGTAGTCCATTGAGACTGAAAGGACTAGACCGATGGCCACCTGTCTGGGCACGTGGAACCGCGTGATTTAGTGTAGGCTCTTTATTAGGCTGTAAAAGGCCATATTACAGGCTTAGAAGGCCTGTGCACGTAGTTAGAAGCGTTCTAAGGGCCTGGCGCTCAGGAAAACGACTTAATACATCGTAGTCCATTGAGACTGAAAGGACTAGACCGATGGCCACCTGTCTGGGCACGTGGAACCGCGTGATTTAGTGTAGGCTCTTTATTAGGCTGTAAAAGGCCATATTACAGGCTTAGAAGGCCTGTGCACGTAGTTAGAAGCGTTCTAAGGGCCTGGCTCAGGAAAACGACTTAATACATCGTAGTCCATTGAGACTGAAAGGACTAGACCGATGGCCACCTGTCTGGGCACGTGGAACCGCGTGATTTAGTGTAGGCTCTTTATTAGGCTGTAAAAGGCCATATTACAGGCTTAGAAGGCCTGTGCACGTAGTTAGAAGCGTTCTAAGGGCCTGGTGCTCAGGAAAACGACTTAATACATCGTAGTCCATTGAGACTGAAAGGACTAGACCGATGGCCACCTGTCTGGGCACGTGGAACCGCGTGATTTAGGTGTAGGCTCTTTATTAGGCTGTAAAAGGCCATATTACAGGCTTAGAAGGCCTGTGCACGTAGTTAGAAGCGTTCTAAGGGCCTGGTGCTCAGGAAAACGACTTAATACATCGTAGTCCATTGAGACTGAAAGGACTAGACCGATGGCCACCTGTCTGGGCACGTGGAACCGCGTGATTTAGGTGTAGGCTCTTTATTAGGCTGTAAAAGGCCATATTACAGGCTTAGAAGGCCTGTGCACGTAGTTAGAAGCGTTCTAAGGGCCTGGCTCAGGAAAACGACTTAATACATCGTAGTCCATTGAGACTGAAAGGACTAGACCGATGGCCACCTGTCTGGGCACGTGGAACCGTGATTTAGTGTAGACTCTTTATTAGGCTGTAAAAGGCCATATTACAGGCTTAGAAGGCCTGTGCACGTAGTTAGAAGCGTTCTAAGGGCCTGGTGCTCAGGAAAACGACTTAATACATCGTAGTCCATTGAGACTGAAAGGACTAGACCGATGGCCACCTGTCTGGGCACGTGGAACCACGTGATTTAGTGTAGACTCTTTATTAGGCTGTAAAAGGCCATATTACAGGCTTAGAAGGCCTGTGCACGTAGTTAGAAGCGTTCTAAGGGCCTGGCGCTCAGGAAAACGACTTAATACATCGTAGTCCATTGAGACTGAAAGGACTAGACCGATGGCCACCTGTCTGGGCACGTGGAACCGTGATTTAGTGTAGGCTCTTTATTAGGCTGTAAAAGGCCATATTACAGGCTTAGAAGGCCTGTGCACGTAGTTAGAAGCGTTCTAAGGGCCTGGTGCTCAGGAAAACGACTTAATACATCGTAGTCCATTGAGACTGAAAGGACTAGACCGATGGCCACCTGTCTGGGCACGTGGAACCACGTGATTTAGTGTAGGCTCTTTATTAGGCTGTAAAAGGCCATATTACAGGCTTAGAAGGCCTGTGCACGTAGTTAGAAGCGTTCTAAGGGCCTGGTGCTCAGGAAAACGACTTAATACATCGTAGTCCATTGAGACTGAAAGGACTAGACCGATGGCCACCTGTCTGGGCACGTGGAACCGCGTGATTTAGTGTAGGCTCTTTATTAGGCTGTAAAAGGCCATATTACAGGCTTAGAAGGCCTGTGCACGTAGTTAGAAGCGTTCTAAGGGCCTGGTGCTCAGGAAAACGACTTAATACATCGTAGTCCATTGAGACTGAAAGGACTAGACCGATGGCCACCTGTCTGGGCACGTGGAACCACGTGATTTAGTGTAGGCTCTTTATTAGGCTGTAAAAGGCCATATTACAGGCTTAGAAGGCCTGTGCACGTAGTTAGAAGCGTTCTAAGGGCCTGGTGCTCAGGAAAACGACTTAATACATCGTAGTCCATTGAGACTGAAAGGACTAGACCGATGGCCACCTGTCTGGGCACGTGGAACCACGTGATTTAGTGTAGACTCTTTATTAGGCTGTAAAAGGCCATATTACAGGCTTAGAAGGCCTGTGCACGTAGTTAGAAGCGTTCTAAGGGCCTGGTGCTCAGGAAAACGACTTAATACATCGTAGTCCATTGAGACTGAAAGGACTAGACCGATGGCCACCTGTCTGGGCACGTGGAACCACGTGATTTAGTGTAGGCTCTTTATTAGGCTGTAAAAGGCCATATTACAGGCTTAGAAGGCCTGTGCACGTAGTTAGAAGCGTTCTAAGGGCCTGGTGCTCAGGAAAACGACTTAATACATCGTAGTCCATTGAGACTGAAAGGACTAGACCGATGGCCACCTGTCTGGGCACGTGGAACCACGTGATTTAGTGTAGGCTCTTTATTAGGCTGTAAAAGGCCATATTACAGGCTTAGAAGGCCTGTGCACGTAGTTAGAAGCGTTCTAAGGGCCTGGTGCTCAGGAAAACGACTTAATACATCGTAGTCCATTGAGACTGAAAGGACTAGACCGATGGCCACCTGTCTGGGCACGTGGAACCACGTGATTTAGTGTAGGCTCTTTATTAGGCTGTAAAAGGCCATATTACAGGCTTAGAAGGCCTGTGCACGTAGTTAGAAGCGTTCTAAGGGCCTGGTGCTCAGGAAAACGACTTAATACATCGTAGTCCATTGAGACTGAAAGGACTAGACCGATGGCCACCTGTCTGGGCACGTGGAACCGCGTGATTTAGTGTAGGCTCTTTATTAGGCTGTAAAAGGCCATATTACAGGCTTAGAAGGCCTGTGCACGTAGTTAGAAGCGTTCTAAGGGCCTGGCGCTCAGGAAAACGACTTAATACATCGTAGTCCATTGAGACTGAAAGGACTAGACCGATGGCCACCTGTCTGGGCACGTGGAACCACGTGATTTAGTGTAGGCTCTTTATTAGGCTGTAAAAGGCCATATTACAGGCTTAGAAGGCCTGTGCACGTAGTTAGAAGCGTTCTAAGGGCCTGGCGCTCAGGAAAACGACTTAATACATCGTAGTCCATTGAGACTGAAAGGACTAGACCGATGGCCACCTGTCTGGGCACGTGGAACCACGTGATTTAGTGTAGGCTCTTTATTAGGCTGTAAAAGGCCATATTACAGGCTTAGAAGGCCTGTGCACGTAGTTAGAAGCGTTCTAAGGGCCTGGTGCTCAGGAAAACGACTTAATACATCGTAGTCCATTGAGACTGAAAGGACTAGACCGATGGCCACCTGTCTGGGCACGTGGAACCGCGTGATTTAGGTAGGCTCTTTATTAGGCTGTAAAAGGCCATATTACAGGCTTAGAAGGCCTGTGCACGTAGTTAGAAGCGTTCTAAGGGCCTGGCGCTCAGGAAAACGACTTAATACATCGTAGTCCATTGAGACTGAAAGGACTAGACCGATGGCCACCTGTCTGGGCACGTGGAACCGCGTGATTTAGTGTAGGCTCTTTATTAGGCTGTAAAAGGCCATATTACAGGCTTAGAAGGCCTGTGCACGTAGTTAGAAGCGTTCTAAGGGCCTGGCGCTCAGGAAAACGACTTAATACATCGTAGTCCATTGAGACTGAAAGGACTAGACCGATGGCCACCTGTCTGGGCACGTGGAACCGCGTGATTTAGTGTAGGCTCTTTATTAGGCTGTAAAAGGCCATATTACAGGCTTAGAAGGCCTGTGCACGTAGTTAGAAGCGTTCTAAGGGCCTGGTGCTCAGGAAAACGACTTAATACATCGTAGTCCATTGAGACTGAAAGGACTAGACCGATGGCCACCTGTCTGGGCACGTGGAACCGCGTGATTTAGTGTAGGCTCTTTATTAGGCTGTAAAAGGCCATATTACAGGCTTAGAAGGCCTGTGCACGTAGTTAGAAGCGTTCTAAGGGCCTGGTGCTCAGGAAAACGACTTAATACATCGTAGTCCATTGAGACTGAAAGGACTAGACCGATGGCCACCTGTCTGGGCACGTGGAACGCGTGATTTAGGTAGGCTCTTTATTAGGCTGTAAAAGGCCATATTACAGGCTTAGAAGGCCTGTGCACGTAGTTAGAAGCGTTCTAAGGGCCTGGTGCTCAGGAAAACGACTTAATACATCGTAGTCCATTGAGACTGAAAGGACTAGACCGATGGCCACCTGTCTGGGCACGTGGAACCGCGTGATTTAGTGTAGGCTCTTTATTAGGCTGTAAAAGGCCATATTACAGGCTTAGAAGGCCTGTGCACGTAGTTAGAAGCGTTCTAAGGGCCTGGTGCTCAGGAAAACGACTTAATACATCGTAGTCCATTGAGACTGAAAGGACTAGACCGATGGCCACCTGTCTGGGCACGTGGAACCACGTGATTTAGTGTAGACTCTTTATTAGGCTGTAAAAGGCCATATTACAGGCTTAGAAGGCCTGTGCACGTAGTTAGAAGCGTTCTAAGGGCCTGGCGCTCAGGAAAACGACTTAATACATCGTAGTCCATTGAGACTGAAAGGACTAGACCGATGGCCACCTGTCTGGGCACGTGGAACCACGTGATTTAGTGTAGACTCTTTATTAGGCTGTAAAAGGCCATATTACAGGCTTAGAAGGCCTGTGCACGTAGTTAGAAGCGTTCTAAGGGCCTGGCGCTCAGGAAAACGACTTAATACATCGTAGTCCATTGAGACTGAAAGGACTAGACCGATGGCCACCTGTCTGGGCACGTGGAACCACGTGATTTAGTGTAGACTCTTTATTAGGCTGTAAAAGGCCATATTACAGGCTTAGAAGGCCTGTGCACGTAGTTAGAAGCGTTCTAAGGGCCTGGTGCTCAGGAAAACGACTTAATACATCGTAGTCCATTGAGACTGAAAGGACTAGACCGATGGCCACCTGTCTGGGCACGTGGAACCGCGTGATTTAGTGTAGACTCTTTATTAGGCTGTAAAAGGCCATATTACAGGCTTAGAAGGCCTGTGCACGTAGTTAGAAGCGTTCTAAGGGCCTGGTGCTCAGGAAAACGACTTAATACATCGTAGTCCATTGAGACTGAAAGGACTAGACCGATGGCCACCTGTCTGGGCACGTGGAACCACGTGATTTAGTGTAGGCTCTTTATTAGGCTGTAAAAGGCCATATTACAGGCTTAGAAGGCCTGTGCACGTAGTTAGAAGCGTTCTAAGGGCCTGGCTCAGGAAAACGACTTAATACATCGTAGTCCATTGAGACTGAAAGGACTAGACCGATGGCCACCTGTCTGGGCACGTGGAACCACGTGATTTAGTGTAGACTCTTTATTAGGCTGTAAAAGGCCATATTACAGGCTTAGAAGGCCTGTGCACGTAGTTAGAAGCGTTCTAAGGGCCTGGTCAGGAAAACGACTTAATACATCGTAGTCCATTGAGACTGAAAGGACTAGACCGATGGCCACCTGTCTGGGCACGTGGAACCACGTGATTTAGTGTAGGCTCTTTATTAGGCTGTAAAAGGCCATATTACAGGCTTAGAAGGCCTGTGCACGTAGTTAGAAGCGTTCTAAGGGCCTGGCGCTCAGGAAAACGACTTAATACATCGTAGTCCATTGAGACTGAAAGGACTAGACCGATGGCCACCTGTCTGGGCACGTGGAACCGCGTGATTTAGGTGTAGACTCTTTATTAGGCTGTAAAAGGCCATATTACAGGCTTAGAAGGCCTGTGCACGTAGTTAGAAGCGTTCTAAGGGCCTGGTGCTCAGGAAAACGACTTAATACATCGTAGTCCATTGAGACTGAAAGGACTAGACCGATGGCCACCTGTCTGGGCACGTGGAACCACGTGATTTAGTGTAGACTCTTTATTAGGCTGTAAAAGGCCATATTACAGGCTTAGAAGGCCTGTGCACGTAGTTAGAAGCGTTCTAAGGGCCTGGTGCTCAGGAAAACGACTTAATACATCGTAGTCCATTGAGACTGAAAGGACTAGACCGATGGCCACCTGTCTGGGCACGTGGAACCACGTGATTTAGTGTAGACTCTTTATTAGGCTGTAAAAGTCCATATTACAGGCTTAGAAGGCCTGTGCACGTAGTTAGAAGCGTTCTAAGGGCCTGGTGCTCAGGAAAACGACTTAATACATCGTAGTCCATTGTGACTGAAAGGACTACACCGATGGCCACCTGTCTGGGCACGTGGAACCGCGTGATTTAGGTGTAGGCTCTTTATTAGGCTGTAAAAGGCCATATTACAGGCTTAGAATGCGTTCTAAGGGCCTGGCGCTCAGGAAAACAACTTAATACATTGTAGTCCATTGAGACTGAAAGGACTAGACCAATGGCCACCTATCTGGGCACGTGGAACCACGTGATTTACGTGTAGACTCCTTATTAGGCTGTAAAAGGCCATATTACAGGCTTAGAAGGCCTGTGCACGTAGTTAGAAGCGTTCTAAGGGCCTGGCGCTCAGGAAAACGACTTAATACATCGTAGTCCATTGAGACTGAAAGGACTAGACCGATGGCCACCTGTCTGGGCACGTGGAACCACGTGATTTAGTGTAGACTCTTTATTAGGCTGTAAAAGGCCATATTACAGGCTTAGAAGGCCTGTGCACGTAGTTAGAAGCGTTCTAAGGGCCTGGCTCAGGAAAACGACTTAATACATCGTAGTCCATTGAGACTGAAAGGACTAGACCGATGGCCACCTGTCTGGGCACGTGGAACCGCGTGATTTAGTGTAGACTCTTTATTAGGCTGTAAAAGGCCATATTACAGGCTTAGAAGGCCTGTGCACGTAGTTAGAAGCGTTCTAAGGGCCTGGTGCTCAGGAAAACGACTTAATACATCGTAGTCCATTGAGACTGAAAGGACTAGACCGATGGCCACCTGTCTGGGCACGTGGAACCACGTGATTTACGTGTAGGCTCTTTATTAGGCTGTAAAAGGCCATATTACAGGCTTAGAAGGCCTGTGCACGTAGTTAGAAGCGTTCTAAGGGCCTGGCGCTCAGGAAAACGACTTAATACATCGTAGTCCATTGAGACTGAAAGGACTAGACCAATGGCCACCTGTCTGGGCACGTGGAACCACGTGATTTACGTGTAGACTCTTTATTAGGCTGTAAAAGGCCATATTACAGGCTTAGAAGGCCTGTGCACGTAGTTAGAAGCGTTCTAAGGGCCTGGTGCTCAGGAAAACGTCTTAATACATCGTAGTCCTTTGAGACTGAAAGGACTAGACCGATGGCCACCTGTCTGGGCACGTGGAACCACGTGATTTAGTGTAGGCTCTTTATTAGGCTGTAAAAGGCCATATTACAGGCTTAGAAGGCCTGTGCACGTAGTTAGAAGCGTTCTAAGGGCCTGGTGCTCAGGAAAACGACTTAATACATCGTAGTCCATTGAGACTGAAAGGACTAGACCGATGGCCACCTGTCTGGGCACGTGGAACCACGTGATTTAGGTGTAGGCTCTTTATTAGGCTGTAAAAGGCCATATTACAGGCTTAGAAGGCCTGTGCACGTAGTTAGAAGCGTTCTAAGGGCCTGGCGCTCAGGAAAACGACTTAATACATCGTAGTCCATTGAGACTGAAAGGACTAGACCGATGGCCACCTGTCTGGGCACGTGGAACCGCGTGATTTAGGTGTAGACTCTTTATTAGGCTGTAAAAGGCCATATTACAGGCTTAGAAGGCCTGTGCACGTAGTTAGAAGCGTTCTAAGGGCCTGGCGCTCAGGAAAACGACTTAATACATCGTAGTCCATTGAGACTGAAAGGACTAGACCGATGGCCACCTGTCTGGGCACGTGGAACCACGTGATTTAGGTGTAGTGTAGACTCTTTATTAGGCTGTAAAAGGCCATATTACAGGCTTAGAAGGCCTGTGCACGTAGTTAGAAGCGTTCTAAGGGCCTGGTGCTCAGGAAAACGACTTAATACATCGTAGTCCATTGAGACTGAAAGGACTAGACCGATGGCCACCTGTCTGGACACGTGGAACCTCGTGATTTGAGTGTAGACTCTTTATTAGGCTGTAAAAGGCCATATTACAGGCTTAGAAGGCCTGTGCACGTAGTTAGAAGCGTTCTAAGGGCCTGGTGCTCAGGAAAACGACTTAATACATCGTAGTCCATTGAGACTGAAAGGACTAGACCGATGGCCACCTGTCTGGGCACGTGGAACCACGTGATTTAGTGTAGGCTCTTTATTAGGCTGTAAAAGGCCATATTACAGGCTTAGAAGGCCTGTGCACGTAGTTAGAAGCGTTCTAAGGGCCTGGCGCTCAGGAAAACGACTTAATACATCGTAGTCCATTGAGACTGAAAGGACTAGACCGATGGCCACCTGTCTGGGCACGTGGAACCACGTGATTTAGTGTAGACTCTTTATTAGGCTGTAAAAGGCCATATTACAGGCTTAGAATGCGTTCTAAGGGCCTGGCGCTCAGGAAAACGACTTAATACATCGTAGTCCATTGAGACTGAAAGGACTAGACCGATGGCCACCTGTCTGGGCACGTGGAACCACGTGATTTAGTGTAGGCTCTTTATTAGGCTGTAAAAGGCCATATTACAGGCTTAGAAGGCCTGTGCACGTAGTTAGAAGCGTTCTAAGGGCCTGGCGCTCAGGAAAACGACTTAATACATCGTAGTCCATTGAGACTGAAAGGACTAGACCGATGGCCACCTGTCTGGGCACGTGGAACCACGTGATTTAGTGTAGACTCTTTATTAGGCTGTAAAAGGCCATATTACAGGCTTAGAAGGCCTGTGCACGTAGTTAGAAGCGTTCTAAGGGCCTGGCGCTCAGGAAAACGACTTAATACATCGTAGTCCATTGAGACTGAAAGGACTAGACCGATGGCCACCTGTCTGGGCACGTGGAACCGCGTGATTTAGTGTAGACTCTTTATTAGGCTGTAAAAGGCCATATTACAGGCTTAGAAGGCCTGTGCACGTAGTTAGAAGCGTTCTAAGGGCCTGGTGCTCAGGAAAACGACTTAATACATCGTAGTCCATTGAGACTGAAAGGACTAGACCGATGGCCACCTGTCTGGGCACGTGGAACCGCGTGATTTAGTGTAGGCTCTTTATTAGGCTGTAAAAGGCCATATTACAGGCTTAGAAGGCCTGTGCACGTAGTTAGAAGCGTTCTAAGGGCCTGGCGCTCAGGAAAACGACTTAATACATCGTAGTCCATTGAGACTGAAAGGACTAGACCGATGGCCACCTGTCTGGGCACGTGGAACCGCGTGATTTAGTGTAGGCTCTTTATTAGGCTGTAAAAGGCCATATTACAGGCTTAGAAGGCCTGTGCACGTAGTTAGAAGCGTTCTAAGGGCCTGGTGCTCAGGAAAACGACTTAATACATCGTAGTCCATTGAGACTGAAAGGACTAGACCGATGGCCACCTGTCTGGGCACGTGGAACCGCGTGATTTAGTGTAGGCTCTTTATTAGGCTGTAAAAGGCCATATTACAGGCTTAGAAGGCCTGTGCACGTAGTTAGAAGCGTTCTAAGGGCCTGGCTCAGGAAAACGACTTAATACATCGTAGTCCATTGAGACTGAAAGGACTAGACCGATGGTCACCTGTCTGGTCACGTGGAACCGCGTGATTTAGGTGAAGACTCTTTATTAGGCTGTAAATGGCCATATTACAGGCTTAGAAGGCCTGTGCACGTAGTTAGAAGCGTTCTAAGGGCCTGGCTCAGGAAAACGACTTAATACATCGTAGTCCATTGAGACTGAAAGGACTAGACCGATGGCCACCTGTCTGGGCACGTGGAACCGCGTGATTTAGGTGTAGGCTCTTTATTAGGCTGTAAAAGGCCATATTACAGGCTTAGAAGGCCTGTGCACGTAGTTAGAAGCGTTCTAAGGGCCTGGCGCTCAGGAAAACGACTTAATACATCGTAGTCCATTGAGACTGAAAGGACTAGACCGATGGCCACCTGTCTGGGCACGTGGAACCGCGTGATTTAGGTGTAGGCTCTTTATTAGGCTGTAAAAGGCCATATTACAGGCTTAGAAGGCCTGTGCACGTAGTTAGAAGCGTTCTAAGGGCCTGGTGCTCAGGAAAACGACTTAATACATCGTAGTCCATTGAGACTGAAAGGACTAGACCGATGGCCACCTGTCTGGGCACGTGGAACCGCGTGATTTAGTGTAGGCTCTTTATTAGGCTGTAAAAGGCCATATTACAGGCTTAGAAGGCCTGTGCACGTAGTTAGAAGCGTTCTAAGGGCCTGGCGCTCAGGAAAACGACTTAATACATCGTAGTCCATTGAGACTGAAAGGACTAGACCGATGGCCACCTGTCTGGGCACGTGGAACCGCGTGATTTAGGTGTAGTCTTTATTAGGCTGTAAAAGGCCATATTACAGGCTTAGAAGGCCTGTGCACGTAGTTAGAAGCGTTCTAAGGGCCTGGTGCTCAGGAAAACGACTTAATACATCGTAGTCCATTGAGACTGAAAGGACTAGACCGATGGCCACCTGTCTGGGCACGTGGAACCGCGTGATTTAGTGTAGACTCTTTATTAGGCTGTAAAAGGCCATATTACAGGCTTAGAAGGCCTGTGCACGTAGTTAGAAGCGTTCTAAGGGCCTGGTGCTCAGGAAAACGACTTAATACATCGTAGTCCATTGAGACTGAAAGGACTAGACCGATGGCCACCTGTCTGGGCACGTGGAACCGCGTGATTTAGGTAGGCTCTTTATTAGGCTGTAAAAGGCCATATTACAGGCTTAGAAGGCCTGTGCACGTAGTTAGAAGCGTTCTAAGGGCCTGGCGCTCAGGAAAACGACTTAATACATCGTAGTCCATTGAGACTGAAAGGACTAGACCGATGGCCACCTGTCTGGGCACGTGGAACCGCGTGATTTAGTGTAGACTCTTTATTAGGCTGTAAAAGGCCATATTACAGGCTTAGAAGGCCTGTGCACGTAGTTAGAAGCGTTCTAAGGGCCTGGTGCTCAGGAAAACGACTTAATACATCGTAGTCCATTGAGACTGAAAGGACTAGACCGATGGCCACCTGTCTGGGCACGTGGAACCGCGTGATTTAGGTGTAGGCTCTTTATTAGGCTGTAAAAGGCCATATTACAGGCTTAGAAGGCCTGTGCACGTAGTTAGAAGCGTTCTAAGGGCCTGGTGCTCAGGAAAACGACTTAATACATCGTAGTCCATTGAGACTGAAAGGACTAGACCGATGGCCACCTGTCTGGGCACGTGGAACCGCGTGATTTAGTGTAGGCTCTTTATTAGGCTGTAAAAGGCCATATTACAGGCTTAGAAGGCCTGTGCACGTAGTTAGAAGCGTTCTAAGGGCCTGGCGCTCAGGAAAACGACTTAATACATCGTAGTCCATTGAGACTGAAAGGACTAGACCGATGGCCACCTGTCTGGGCACGTGGAACCGCGTGATTTAGGTGTAGGCTCTTTATTAGGCTGTAAAAGGCCATATTACAGGCTTAGAAGGCCTGTGCACGTAGTTAGAAGCGTTCTAAGGGCCTGGCGCTCAGGAAAACGACTTAATACATCGTAGTCCATTGAGACTGAAAGGACTAGACCGATGGCCACCTGTCTGGGCACGTGGAACCGCGTGATTTAGTGTAGACTCTTTATTAGGCTGTAAAAGGCCATATTACAGGCTTAGAAGGCCTGTGCACGTAGTTAGAAGCGTTCTAAGGGCCTGGTCAGGAAAACGACTTAATACATCGTAGTCCATTGAGACTGAAAGGACTAGACCGATGGCCACCTGTCTGGGCACGTGGAACCGCGTGATTTAGGTGTAGGCTCTTTATTAGGCTGTAAAAGGCCATATTACAGGCTTAGAATGCCTGTGCACGTAGTTAGAAGCGTTCTAAGGGCCTGCTCAGGAAACGACTTTAAATCGTAGTCCATTGAGACTGAAAGGACTAGACCGATGGCCACCTGTCTGGGCACGTGGAACCGCGTGATTTAGGTGTAGGCTCTTATTAGGCTGTAAAAGGCCATATTACAGGCTTAGAATGCCTGTGCACGTAGTTAGAAGCGTTCTAAGGGCCTGGCGCTCAGGAAAACGACTTAATACATCGTAGTCATTGAGACTGAAAGGACTAGACCGATGGCCACCTGTCTGGGCACGTGAACCGCGTGATTTAGGTGTAGGCTCTTATTAGGCTGTAAAAGGCCATATTACATGGCTTGAAGGCCTGTGCAGCACTAGTTAGAAGCGTTCTAAGGGCCCTGGTGCTCAAGGAAAACGACTTAATACATCGTAGTCCATTGAGACTGAAAGGACTAGACCGATGGCCACCTGTCTGGGCGTGGAACCGCGTGATTTACGTGTAGACTCTTTATTAGGCTGTAAAAGGCCATATTACAGGCTTAGAAGGCCTGTGCACGTAAGTTAGAAGCGTTCTAAGGCCTGGTGCTCAGGAAAACGACTTAATACATCGTAGTCCATTGAGACTGAAAGGACTAGACCGATGGCCACCTGTGTGGGAAGTGGAACGCGTGATTTAGGTGTAGACTCTTTATTAGGCTGTAAAAGGCCATATTACAGTTAGAATAGCCTGTGCACGTAGTTAGAAGCGTTCTAAGGGCCCTGGCGCTCAGGAAAACGACTTAATACATCGTAGTCCATTGAGACTGAAAGGACTAGACCGATGGCCACTGTCTGGGCACGTGGAACGCTGATTTAGTGTAGGACTCTTTATTAGGCTGTAAAAGGCCATATTACAGGCTTAGAAGCCTGTGCACGTATTAGAAGCGTTCTAAGGGCCTGGCGCTCAGGAAAACGACTTAATACATCGTAGTCCATTGAGACTGAAAGGACTAGACCGATGTCACCTGTCTGGGCACGTGGGAACCACGGATTACGTGTAGCGCTCTTTATCAGGCTGTAAAGGCCATATTACCAGGCTTAGAAGGCCTGTCGCACGTAGTTTAGAAGCGTTCTAAGGCCTGGTGCTTCAGGAAAACGTACTTAATACATCGTAGTCCATTGAGACTGAAAAGACTAGACCGATGGCCACTGTCTGGCACGTGAACCAGGTGATTTACGTGTAGGCTCTTTATTAGGTCTGTAAAAGGCCATATTACAGCTTGAAGGCCTGTGCACGTAGATTAAGAAGCGTTCTAAGGCCTGGTGCTCAGGAAAACGACCTTAATACCTCGTAGTCCATTGAGACTGAAAGGACTAGACCCGATGCGCCACCTTCTGGGCACGTGGAACACTGATTTAGTGTAGAGCTCCTTATAGGCTGTAAAAGGCCAATATTACGGCTCTAGAAGGCCTGTCCACGTAGTTAGAAGCGTCTAAGAGCCTGGCGCTAAGGAAACGAACTTAATACATCGTAGTCCATTGAGACTGAAAGACTAGACCGATAGACCACCTGTCTGGGCACGTGGAACCACGTGATTTTACGTGTAGGCATCTTTATTAGGCTGTAAAAAGGCCATATTACAAGTCCAGCTTAAAGGCCTGTGCATGTAGTTAGAAGCGTTCTAAGCCCTGGGCGCTCTAGGAAACACGACTTAACATACATCGTAGTCCATTAGACTCGAAAGACTAACCGATGGTCCCACGCTGCGGGCACGTGGAACCGACGTGATCTTCGGTGTAGGCTCTTTATTAGGACTTAAAAGGCCCATAATTACGGCTTACAAGGCTGTTGACCGTAGTTAGGCCCTAATTAGGCCTGTGCCTCAGTATAAACGACTTAATACATTCGTAGTCATGAGCTGAAAGAGGACTCAGACTGATGCCACGTGCTCTAGGCGACCAGGAACCGCTGAATTTAACGTTAGCTCTTTATTAGGGCTCGTAAAATCATCAAAGGCTTAAAACGGCCATGCCACGTAGTTAGAAGCGTTCTAGAGGCCTGGCGTCTCACTGGAAAACGACTAATACACGTAGTCCCATTGAACTGAAAGGACTAGACCGAATCGGCATCTGTTGGGCACGTGGACACCCCGTGAATTACGTGTAGCCGTCTTTATTTAGGGCTAAAGGCTATAGGCTTGAAAGGCCTGTGCACGTATTACGAAGCGCTCTTAAGGCCTGGCGCTTTAAGGAAGGGGGAGAGGGAAAGAGAGAAAAGAGAGGGGGAAGAGGAGGAAGAGAAGGAGAGAAGGAAAGAAGGGAAGAGGTAGGCGAGGGGAGGTAAGGGG
>JASGCC010003134.1:0-25153 GCA_030067915.1 Hydractinia echinata | reverse complement strand
GTCAATCGTTTCACTGTTAAAAGCAATGCAACCTAGTAAATCGGAAATATATCGCTAAATATATGTTGCTACGAAGATGTGACGCAACCGTGTAACTTAAACGGACTTGTATTGAGGGTCAATGAAATGTAGTTTTGAAATCTGTCTCTACTGCTTCAGCGCGCGCTAATGCCTAGGATTGGTACCACAGTGAAAAATGACTTATTGATCTAAATTTTAAATAAAGAGCTAACACAGCGTCCAGTGTAACTGCGGAGTACCAGCATTCATGCCAAATTAAGAAAACTGTTAATTCTTGCAGTCTAATTGTCTCATTTATCACATTTATAAGGTCAAAGTCCAAAACCAGCTTAATTAGGTCCCACGGTCAATCGTTTCACTGTCAAAAGCAATGCAACTAGTAATATCGGAAATATATCGCTAAATACATGTTGGTACGAATATGTGACGCAACGTTGTAACTCAAACGGACTGGTACTTGACAGTAAGTCAATGAAATGTAGTTTTGAAATCTGTCTCTACTGCTTCAGCGCGCGCTAACGCCTAGGATTGGTCCACGCAGTGAAAAATGACTTATTTATCTAAATTTTTAAATAAAGGCGATACACGGCGCCAGTGTAATCGCTGAGTTCCAGCAATCATGTCAATTAAGAAGAATGTTATTTCTGGAGTCCAATTGTCTCATTTATCACATTTATAAGGTCAAAGTCCACAAATCAGTTCAATTAAGTCCCACAGTCAATCGTTTCACTGTTAAAAGCGATGCAACCTAGTAATATCAGAAATATATCGCTAAATACATGTTGGTACGAATATGTGACGCAACGTTGTAACTCAAACGGACTGATACCGTTAGAAAGTCAATGAAATGTAGTTTTTGAAACTGTCTCTATTTCCTCAACGCGCGCTAACGGTTAGGATTGGTCCACAGTAGAAAATGACTTATTTATCTAAATTTTCAAATAAAGCGCTACCACAGCGCCAGTGTAATCGCTGAGTTCCAGCAATCATGTCAAATTAAGAAGAATGTTAATTCTTGGAGTCCACTTGTCTTATTTATCACATTCATAAGGTCAAAGTCCAAAATCAGTTCAATTAATCCCCACAGTCAATCGTTCACTGTTAAAAGCGATGCAACTAGTAATATCAGAAAAATATCGTTAAATACATGTTGGTACGAATATGTGACGCAACCGTTGTAACTCAAACGGGTGATACCGTTAGAATGTCAATGAAATGTAGTTTTTGAAACTGTCTCTATTTCTTCAGCGCGCGCTAACGCCTAGGATTGGTCCGCAGTAAAAAATGACTTATTTATATAAATTTCTAAATAAAGCGCTACCACAGCCCAGTGTAATCGCTGAGTTCCAGCAATCATGCCAAATTAAGAGAATGTTATTTCTTGGAGTCCAATTGTCTCATTTATCACATTCATAAGGTCAAAGTCCAAAATCAGTTCAATTAAGTCCCATAGTCAATCGTTTCACTGTTAAAAGCGATGCAACCTAGTAATATCAGAAAATATCGCTAAATACATGTTGGTACGAATATGTGACGCAACCGTTGTAACTCAAACGGATGATACGTTAGAAAGTCAATGAAATGTAGTTTTTGAAACTGTCTCTATTTCTTCAGCCCCGCTAACGCTAGGATTGGTCCACAGTAAAAATGACTTATTTATATAAATTCTAAATAAAGCGCTACCACAGCCCAGTGTAATCGCTGAGTTCCAACAATCATGCCAAATTAAGAAAATGTTATTTCTTGGAGTCAATCGTTTCACTGTAAAAGCGATGCAACTTAGTAATATCAGAAACATATCGCTAAATTTGGTACGAATATGTGACGCAACCGTTGTAACTCAAACGGACTGATACCGTTAGAAAGTCAATGAAATGTAGATTTCGAAACCGTATTTATTTCTTCAGCACGCGCTAACGGCTAGGATTGGACCCACAGTAAAAATGACTTATTTATCTAAATTTTTAAATGAAGCGCTACCACAGCGCCAGTGTAATCGCTGAGTTCCAGCAATATGTCAAATTAAGAATGTTATTTCTTGGAGTCCAATTGTCTCATTTATCACATTTATAAGGTCAAAGTCAAAACCAGCTTAATTAGGTCCCACGGTCAATCGTTTCACTGTCAAAAGCAATGCAACCTAGTAATATCGGAAATATATCGCTAAATACATGTTGCTACGAATATGTGACGCAACCGTTGTAACTTAAACGGACTGGTATTGACAGTAAGTCAATGAAATATAGTTTTGAAATCTGTCTCTACTGCTTCAGCACGCGCTAATGCCTAGGATTGGTACCACAGTGAAAAATGACTTATTGATCTAAATTTTAAATAAAGAGCTAACACAGCGTCCAGTGTAACTGCGGAGTACCAGCATTCATGCCAATTAAGAAAACTGTTAATTCTTGCAGTCTAATTGTCTCATTTATCACATTTATAAGTCAAAGTCCAAAACCAGCTTAATTAGGTCCACGATCAATCGTTTCACTGTCAAAAGCATGCAACCTAGTAATATCGGAAATATCGCTAAAACATGTTGGTACGAATATGTGACGCAACCGATGTAACTCAAACGGATGACACCGTTAGAAAGTCAATGAAATGTAGTTTTTGAAACTGTCTCTATTTCTTCAGCCGCGCACTAACGCCTAGGATTGCTCCCAGTAAAAAATGACTTATTTATATAAATTTCTAAATAAAGCGCTACCACAGTCCAGTGTAATCGCTGAGTTCCAACAATCAAATGCCAAATTAAGAAGAATGTTATTTCTTGGAGTCAATCGTTTCACTGTTAAAGCGATGCAACTTAGTAATATCAGAAACATATCGCTAAATACATGTTGCTACGAATATGTGACGCAACCGTTGTAACTTAAACGGACTGGTATTGACAGTTAAGTCGTGAAATATAGTTTTGAAACTGTCTCTACTGCTTCAGCACGCGCTAATGGCTAGGATTGGTACCACAGTGAAAAATGACTTATTGATCTAAATTTTTAAATAAAGAGCTAACACAGCGTCCAGTGTAACTGCGGAGTACCAGCATTCATGCAAACTAAGAAGAATGTTAATCTTGCAGTCTAATTGTCTCATTTATCACATTTATAAGGTCAAAGTCTAAAACCAGTTTAATTTAGGTCCGACGTGTCAATCGTTTCACTGTCAAAAGCAATGCAACCTAGTAATTATCGGGAAAAATATTCACTAAAAAAATGTTGTACGAACATGTGACGCAACCGTTGTAACTCAAACGGGACTGGTATCGTTAGAAAGTGCGTTGAATATAGTTTTTGAAACTGTCTCTATTGTTATCAGCGCGCGTAATGTATATTGGTCCCCACAGTAAGAAATGACTTATTTATCTAAATTTTTTAAATAAAGCGCCACCACAGCGCCCAGTGTATGTAATTGCGAGTTCCTGCAATCATGTCAAATTAAGAAACAAATGTTATTTCATTGGTGTCCAATTGTCTCATTTATCACATTTATAAGGTCAAAGTCCAAAACAAGCTTAATTAGGTCCCACGTTCAATCGTTTCACTGTCAAAAGCAATGCAACCTAGTAATATCGGAAATATATCGCTAAATACATGTTGGTACGAATATGTGACGCAACCGTTGTAACTTAAACGGACTGGTATTGTCAGTAAGTCAATGAAATGTAGTTTTGAAATCTGTCTCTACTGCTTCAGCGCGCGCTAATGCCTAGGATTGGTACCACAGTGAAAAATGACTTATTGATCTAAATTTTTAAATAAAGAGCTAACACAGCGTCCAGTGTAACTGCGGAGTACCAGCATTCATGCCAAATTAAGAAAACTGTTAATTCTTGCAGTCTAATTGTCTCATTTATCACATTTATAAGGTCAAAGTCCAAAACCAGCTTAATTAGGTCCCACGGTCAATCGTTTCACTGTTAAAAGCGATGGAACCTAGTAATCTCGGAAAAATATCGCGAAATAGATGTTGGTACGAATATGTGACGCAACCGCTGTAACTCAAACGACTGGTATCGTTACAAAGTCGTTGAAATATAGTTTTTGAAACTGTCTCTACTTTTTCAGCGCGCGGTAATGGCTAGGATTGGTACCACAGTGAAAAATGACTTATAGATCTAAAATTTTAAAAAAGAGCTAACACAGCGTCCAGTGCAACTGCGGAGTACCAGCATTCATGCCAGACTAAGAAGAATGTTAATTCTTGCAGGCGAATTGTCTCATTTATCGCATTTATAAGGTTGAAGACCAAAATCTGTTCAATTAGGTCCCACGGTCAATCGTTTCACTGTTAAAAGCGATGCAACCTAGTAATATCGGAAAAATATCACTAAATAATGTTGGTACGAACATGTGACGCAACCGTTGTAACTCAAACGGACTGGTATGTTAGAAAGTCGTTGAAATATAGTTTTTGAAACTGTCTCTATTTTATCAGCGCGCGCTAATGGCTAATATTGGTCCCACAGTAAGAAATGACTTAATTCATCTAAATTTTTAAATAAAGCGCCACCACAGCGCCCAGTGGAATTGCTGGAGTTCAGCAATCATGTCAAATTAAGAAAAATGTTATTTCTTGGTGTCCAATTGTCTCATTTATCACATTTATAAGGTCCAAAGTCCAAAACAAGCTTTAATTAGGTCCCACGTTCAATCGTTTCACTGTCAAAAGCAATGCAACCTAGTAATATCGGAAATATATCGCTAAATACATGTTGGTACGAATAATGTGACGCAACCGTTGCAACTTAACCGGACTGGTATTGTCAGTAAGTCAATTAAATGTAGTTTTGACAATCTGTCTCTACCGCTTCAGCGCGCGCTAAGGGCCTAGGATTGTACCACAGTGAAAAATGATTATTGGATCTAAATTTTAAATAAAGAGCTAACACAGCGTCCAGTGCAATGCGGAGACCAGCATTCATTCCAAACTAAGAAGAATGTTAATTTCTTGCAGTCCAATTGTCTCATTTATCACATTGATAGGTCAAAGTCCAAAACCAGCTTAATTAGGTCGCACGGTCAATCGTTTCACTATTAAAAGCGATGCAACAAAGTAATATCAAGAAAAATATCGCGAATACATGTTGGTACGAATATGTGACCGCAACCGTTGTAACTTAAAGGGACTGGTATTGTCAGTAAGTCAATGAAATGTATCGCGAAATAGATGTTGGTACCGAAATATGTGACGCAACCGCTGTAACTCAAACGACTGGTATCGTTAGAAAGTCCGTTGAAATATAGTTTTTGAAACTGTCTCTACTTTTTCAGCGCGCGGGTAATGGCTAGGATTGGTACCACAGTGAAAAATAACTTATGATCTAAAATTTAAATAAAGAGCTAACACAGCGTCCAGTGCAACTGCGGAGTACCAGCATTCATGCCAAACTAAGAAGAATGTTAATTCTTGCAGGCCAATTGGTCTCATTTATCGCATTTATAAGGTTGAAGACCAAAATCTGTTCAATTAGGTCCCACGGTCAAATCGTTTCACTGTTAAAAGCGATGCAACCTAGTAATATCGGAAAAATATCGCTAAATACATGTCGGTACAAATATGTTTCTCAACCGTTGTAACTCAACGGACTGATACCGTTAGAAAGTCAATGAAATGTAGTTTTTGAAACTGTCTCTACTTCTTCAGCGCGCCGTAATGGCTAGGATTGGTACCGCAATGAAAAAATGACTTATTTATATACATTTTTTAAATAAAGAGCTAACACAGCGTCCAGTGTACTGCGGAGGACCAGCATTCATGCCAAACTAAGAAGAATGTTAAGTTCCTTGCAGTCCAATTGTCTCATTTATCACAATTATATTAGGTCAAAGTCCAAAATCAGTTCAATTAGTCGCACACGTCAATCGTTTCACTATTAAAAGCGATGCAACCAAGTAATATCAGAAAAAATATCACGAAATACATGTTGTACGAATATGTGACGCAACCGTTGTAACTTAAACGGACTGATAACGTTAAAAAGTCAAAGAAATGTAGATTCGAAACTGTCTTTATTTCTTCAGCACGCGCTAACGGCTAGGATTGGTCCCACAGTAAGAAATGACTTATTTATCTAAATTTTTAAATGAAGCCGCTACCACAGCGCCCAGTGTAATCGCTGAGTTCAGCAATCATGTCAAATTAAGAAGAATGTTATTTCTTGGAGTCCAATTGTCTCATTTATCACATTGATAAGGTCAAATTCCAAAACCAGCTTAATTAGGTCCCCACGGGCAATCGTTTCACTGTCAAAAGCAATGCAACCTAGTAATATCGGAAATATGTCGCTAAATACATGTTGGTACAATATGTGACGCAACCGTTGTAACTTAAACGCACTGGTATTGACAGTAAGACAATGAAATGTAGTTTTGAAATCTGTCTCTACTGCTTCAGCACGCGCTAATGCCTAGGATTGGTACCCACAGTGAAAAATGACTTATGATCTAAAATTTTTAAATAAAGAGCCTAACACAGCGTCCAGTGTAACTGCGGAGTACCACATTCATGCCAAATTAAGAAAACTGTTAATTCTTGCAGTCTAATTGTCTCATTTATCACATTGTATAAGGTTCAAAGTACCAAAACCAGCTTAATTAGGTCCACGGTCAACTCGTTTTCACTGTGAAAAAGCGATGGAACCTAGTTAATCTCGGAAAAAATATCGCGAAATAGATGTGGTACGAATATGTGACGCAACCCGCTGTAACTCAAACGACTGGTATCGTTACAAAGTCGTTGAAATATAGTTTTTGAAACTGTCTCTACTTTTTCAGCGCGCAGGTAATGGCTAGGATTGGTACCACAGTTGAAAAATGACTTATAGATCTAAAATTTTTAAAAAAAAGAGCTAACACAGCGCTTCCAGTGCAACTGCGGAGTACCAGCATTCATGCCAGACTAAGAAGAATGTTAATTTCTTGCAGGGCGAATGTGCTCATTTATCGCATTTTATAAGGTTGAAGACCAAATCTGTTCAATTAGGTCCCACGGTCAATCGTTTCACTGTTAAAAGCGATGCAACCTAGTAATATCGGAAAAATATCACTAAATAAATGTTGGTACGAACCATGTGACGCAAACCGTTGTAACTCAAACGGACTGGTATTGTTAGAAAGTCGTTGAAATATAATTTTTGAAACTGTCTCTATTTTATCAGCGCGCCGCTAATGGCTAATATTGGTCCCACAGAAGAAATGACTTATTCATCTAAATTTTTAAATGAAGCGCTACCACAGCGCCCAGTGTAATCGCTGAGTTCCAGCAATCATGTCAATTAAGAAGATGTTATTTCTTGGAGTCCAATTGTCTCATTTATCACATTGATAAGGTCAAAGTCCAAAACGAGCTTAATTAGGTCCCACGTGTCAACTCGTTTCACTGTTAAAAGCAATGCAACCAAGTAATATCAGAAAAATATCGCGAAAATAGATGGTTTGGTACGGAATATGTGACGCAACCGCTGTAACTCAAACGACTGGTATCGTTAGAAAGTCGTTGAAATATAGTTTTTGAAACTGTCCTCTACTTTTACAGCGCGCGTGGTAATGGCTAGAGGATTGGGTACCCCACAGTGAAAAATAACTTATTGATTAAAATTTTAATAAAGAGCTAACACAGCGTCCAGTGCAACTGCGGAGTACCAGCATTGATGCCAAATTAAGAAAACTGTTAATTCTTGCAGTCTAATTCTCTCATTTATCACATTTATAAGGTCAAAGTCCAAAACCAGCTTAATTAGGTCCCCACGGTCAATCGTTTCACTGTTAAAAGCGATGGAACTAGTAATTCTCGGAAAAATATCGCGAAATAGATGTTGGTACGAATATGTGACGCAACCGCTGTAACTCAAACGACTGGTATCGTTAGAAGTCGTTGAAACTATAGTTTTTGAAACTGTCTCTACTTTTCAGCGCGCGGTAATGGGCTAGGATTGGTACCACAGTGAAAGATGACTTATTGATCTAAAATTTTAAATAAAGAGCTAACACAGCGTCCAGTGCAATGCGGAGTACCAGCATTCATGCCAGATTAAGAAGAAATGTTAATTCTTACATGCGAATTGTCTCATTTATCGCATTTAAAAGGTTGAAGACCAAAATCTGTTCAATTAGGTCCCACGGTCAATCGTTTCACTATTAAAGCGATGCAACCAAGTAATATCAGAAAAATATCGCGAAATACATGTTGGTACGAATATGTGACGCAACCGTTGTAACTTAAAGGACTGGTATTGTCAGTAAGTCAATGAATGTATCGCGAAATAGATGTTGGTACGAATATGTGACGCAACCGCTGTAACTCAAACGACTGGTATCGTTAGAAAGTCGTTGAAAATATAGTTTTTGAAAACTGTCTCTACTTTTTCAGCGCGCGGTAATGGCTAGGATTGGTACCACAGTGAAAAATAACTTATTGATCTAAAATTTTAAATAAAGAGCTAAACACAGCGTCCAGTGCAACTGCGGAGTACCAGCATTCATGCCAAACTAAGAAGAATGTTAATTCTCGCAGGCCAATTGTCTCATTTATCGCATTTTATAAGGTTGAAGACCAAAATCTGTTCAATTAGGTCCCACGGTCAATCGTTTCACTGTAAAAAGCGATGCAACCTAGTAATATCGGAAAAATATCGCTAAATAACATGTCGGTACAATTATGTTTCTCAACCGTTGTAACTCAAACGGACTGTATACCGTTAGAAAGTCAATGAAATGTAGTTTTTGAACTGTCTCTACTTCTTCAGCGCGCGGGTAGATGGCTAGGATTGGTACGCAGTGAAAAAATGACTTATTTATATACATTTTTAAATTAAAGAGCTAACACAGCGTCCAGTGTAACTGCGGAGGACCAGCATTCATGCCAAACTAAGAAGAATGTTAATTCTTGCAGTCCAATTGTCTCATTTATCACATTTATTAGGTCAAAGTCCAAAAATCAGTTCAATTAGGTCGCACGGTCAATCGTTTCACTATTAAAAGCGATGCAACCAAGTAATATCAGAAAAATATCGCGAAAGATACATGTTGGTACGAATATTTGACGCAACCGTGTAACTTAAACGGACTGATAACGTTAGAAAGTCAATGAAATGTAGATTTCGAAACTGTCTTTATTTCTTCAGCACGCCGCTAACGGCTAGGAGATTGGTCCCACAGTAAAAAATGACTTATTTATCTAATTTTTAAATGAAGCGCTACACAGCGCCCAGTGTAATCGCTGAGTTCCAGCAATCATGTCAAATTAAGAAGAATGTTATTTCTTGGAGTCCATTGTCTCATTTATCACATTGGATAAGGTCAAAGTCCAAAACGAACCTTAATTTAGGTCCACGGTCAATCGTTTTCACTGTTAAAAGCAATGCAACCAAGAGTAATATCAGAAAAATATCGCGAAATAGATGTTGGTACGAATATGTGACGCAACCGCTGTAACTCAAACGACTGGTATCGTTAGAAAGTCGTTGAAATATAGTTTTTGAAACTGTCTCTACTTTTACAGCGCGCGGTAATGGCTAGGATTGGTACCACAGTGAAAAATAACTTATTGATCTAAAATTTTAAATAAAGAGCTAACACAGCGTCCAGTGCAAACTGCGGAATACCAGCATTCATGCCAAATTAAGGAAAACTGTTAAATTCTTGCAGTCTAATTCTTCATTTATCACATTTATAAGGTCAAAGTCCAAACCAGCTTAATTAGGTCCCCGGTCAATCGTTTCACTGTTAAAGCGGGAATGGAACCTAGTAATCTCGGAAATATCGCGAAATAGATGTTGGTACGAATTATGTGACGCAACCGCTGTAACTCAAACGACTGGTATCGTTAGAAAGTCGTTGAAATATAGTTTTTTGAAACTGTCTCTATTTCATCAGCGCGCGCTAATGGCTAATATTGGTCCCACAGTAAGAAATGACTTATTATATCTAAATTTTTAAATAAAGAGCTAAACACAGCGTCCAGTTGTAATGCGGAGTACCAGCATTCATGCAAATTAAGAAACCTGTTAATCTGACAGTCTAATTGTCTCATTATCACATTTATAAGTCAAAGACCAAAACCAGCTTAATTAGGTCCCACGGTCAATCGTTTCACTGTTAAAAGCAATGAACCTAGTAATATCGGAAATATGTCGCTAAATACATGTTGGTACGAATATGTGGCGCAACCGTTGTAACTTAAACGGACTGGTATTGACAGTAAGACAATGAAATGTAGTTTTGAAATCTGTCTCTACTGGCTTCAGCACGCGCTAATGCCTAGGATTGGTACCCACAGTGAAAAATGACTTTTTGATCTAAATTTTTAAATAAAGAGCTAACACAGCGTCCCAGTGCAACTGCGGAGTACCAGCATCATGTCAATTTAAGAAAACTGTTATTTCTTGCTGTCTAATTCTCTCATTTATCACATTTATAAGGTCAATGTCCAAAACCAGCTTAATTAGGTCCCACGGTCAAATCGTTTCACTGTTAAAAGCAATGAACCTAGTAATATCGGAAATATGTCCGCTAAATACATGTTGGGTACGGAATATGTGGCGCAACCGTTGTAACTTAAACGGACTGGTATTGACAGTAAGACAATGAAATGTAGTTTGAATCTGTCTCTACTGCTTCAGCACGCGCTAATGCCTAGGATTGGTACCACAGTGAAAATGACTTATTGATCTAAATTTAAATAAAGAGCTAACACAGCGTCCAGTGTAAACTGCGGGAGTACCAGCATTCATGCCAAATTAAGAAAACTGTTAATTTTGCAAGCTCTAATTGTCTCATTTATCACATTTATAAGGTCAAAGTCCGAACCAGCTTAATTAGGTCCCCACGGTCAATCGTTTCACTGTTAAAGCGATGCAACCTAGTAATCTCGGAAAAATATCGCGAAATACATGTTGGTACGAATATGTGACGCAACCGCTGTAACTCAAACGACTGGTATCGTTAGGAAGTCGTTGAATATAGTTTTGAAACTGTCTCTACTTTTTTCAGCGCGCGGTAATGGCTAGGATGGTACACAAGTGAAAAATAACTTATTGATCTAAAAATTTTAAATAAAGAGCTAACACAGCTTCCAGTGCAACTGCGGATAGTACCAGCATTCATGCCAAACTAAGAAGAATGTTAATTCGTGCAGTCCAATTGTCTCATTTATCGCATTTATAAGGGTTGAAGACCAAAATCTGTTGAATTAGGTCCCACGGTCAATCGTTTCACTGTTTAAAAGCGATGCAACCTAGTATATCGGAAAAAATATCACTAAAAACATGTTGGTTACGAATATGTGACGCAACCGTTGTAACTGAAACGGACTGATACCGTTAGAAAGTCGTTGAAATGTATTTTTTCAACCTGTCCCTACTTCTTCAGCGCGTGCTAATGGCTAGGATTAGTACCACCGTGAAAAATGACTTATTTATCTAAATTTTTAAATAAAGCGCTACCACAGCGCCCAGTGTAATTGCTGAGTTCCATCAATCATGTCAAATTAAGAAAACTGTTATTTCGTGCTGTCCAATTGTCTCATTTATCATATTTATTAGGTCAAAGTCTAAAATCCAGTTCAATTAGGCCGCACGGTCAATCGTTTCACTGTTAAAAGCGATGCAACCAAGTAATATCAGAAAAATATCGCTAAATAAATGTTTGTACGAATATGTAACGCAACCGTTTGTAACTTAAACGGACTAATACCGTTAGAAAGTCAATGAAATGTAGTTTCGAAACTGTTTCAGACTTTGACCTTATAAATGTGATAAAGGAGACAATTGGACAGCAAGAAATAACATTTTTCTTAATTTGACATGATTGCTGGAACTCAGCAATTACACTGGGTGCTGTGGTAGCGCTTTATTTAAAAAATTTAGATAAATAAGTCATTTTTTACTGTGTGACCAATCCTAGCTGTTAGCGTGCGCTACAGAAATAGAGACAGATTCCAAAAACTACATTTCATTGACTTTCTAACGGTATCAGTCCGTTTGAGTTACAACGGTTGCGTCACATATTCGTACCAACATGTATTTAGCGATATTTTTCTGATATTACTAGGTTGCATCGCTTTTAACAGTGAAACGATTGACTGTGGGACGAAATTGAACTGATTTTGGACTTTGACATTATAAATGTGATAAATGAGGCAATTGGACAGCAAGAAATAACATTTTTCTTAATTTGACATGATTGCTGGAACTCAGCAATTACACTGGGCGCTGTTGTGGCGCTTTATTTAAAAATTTAGATAAATAAGTAATTTCTTACTGTGGGACCAATCCTAACCGTTAGCGCGCGCTGATGAAATAGAGACAGTTTCGAAAACTACATTTCATTGACTTTCTAACGATATTAGTCCGTTTAAGTTACAACGGTTGCGTTACATATTGGTACGAACATGTATTTAGCGATATTTTTCTTTTCCGGCAATCATTTCAAATTAAGAAGAATGTTATTTCTTGGAGTCCAATTGGCTCATTTATCACATTTATAAGGTCAAAGTCCAAAATCAGTTCAATTAAGTCCCACAGTCAATCGTTTCACTGTTAAAAGCGATGCAACCTAGTAATATCAGAAAAAATATCGCTAAATACATGTTGGTACGAATATGTGACGCAACTGTTGTAACTCAAACGGATTGATACCGTTAGA
Source organism: Hydractinia echinata (assembly GCA_030067915.1). NCBI lineage: Eukaryota > Metazoa > Cnidaria > Hydrozoa > Anthoathecata > Hydractiniidae > Hydractinia > Hydractinia echinata. The sequence goes on along the minus strand of JASGCC010003134.1, from coordinate 12,488 downwards.
AAGTCAATGAAATGTATTTTTTGAAACTGTCTCTATTTCTTCAGCGCGCGCTAACGCCTAGGATTGGTCCCGTAGTAAAAAATGACTTATTTATATAAATTTCTAAATAAAGCGCTACCACAGCCCCAGTGTAATCTCTGAGTTCCAGCAATCATTTCAAATTAAGAAGAATGTTATTTCTTGGAGTCCAATTGTCTCATTAATCACATTTATAAGGTCAAAGTCCAAAATCAGTTCAATTAAGTCCCACAGTCAATCGTTTCACTGTTAAAAGCGATGCAACCTAGTAATATCAGAAAAATATCGCTAAATACATGTTGGTACGAATATGTGACGCAACGGTTGTAAAACAAACGGACTGACACCGTTAGAAAGTCAATGAAATGTAGTTTTTGAAACTGTCTCTATTTCTTCAACGCGCGCTAACGGCTAGGATTGGTCCCACAGTAAAAAATGACTTATTTATCTAAATTTTCAAATAAAGCGCTACCACAGCGCCCAGTGTATTCGCTGAGTTCCAGCAATCATGTCAATTTAAGAAGAATGTTAATTCTTGGAGGCCACTTGTCTCATTTATCACATTCATAAGGTCAAAGTCCAAAATCAGTTCAATTAAGTCCCACAGTCAATCGTTTCACTGTTAAAAGCGATGCAACCTAGTAATATCAGAAAAATATGGCTAAATACATGTTGGTACGAATATGTCACGCAACCGTTGTAACTCAAACGGACTGATACCGTTAGAAAGTCAATGAAATGTAGTTTTTGAAACTGTCTCTATTTCTTCAACGCGTGCTAACGGCTAGGATTGGTCCCACAGTAAAAAATGACTTATTTACCTAAATTTTCAAATAAAGCGCTACCACAGCGCCCAGTGTAATCGCTGAGTTCCAGCAATCCTGTCAAATTAAGAAGAATGGTAATTCTTGGAGTCCACTTGTCTCATTTATCACATTTATAAGGTCAAATTCCAAAACCAGCTTAATTAGGTCCAACGGTCAATTGTTTCACTGTTAAAAGCGATGCAACCTAGTAATATAAGAAAGATATCGCGAAATAGATGTTGGTACGAATATGTGAAGCAACCGCTGTAACTCAAACGGAGTGGTACCGTTAGAAAGGCAATGAAATGTAGTTTCCGAAACTGTCTCTATTTCTTCAACGCGTGCTAACGGCTAGGATTGGTCCCACAGTAAGAAATGACTTATTTATCTAAATTTTTAAATAAAGCGCCACCACAGCGCTCAGTGTAATTGCTGAGTTCCAGCAATCATGTCAAATTAAGAAGAATGTTAATTCTTGGAGGCCACTTGTCTCATTTATCACATTAATAAGGTCAAAGTCCAAAATCAGTTCAATTAAGTCCCACAGTCAATCGTTTCACTGTTAAAAGCGATGCAACCTAGTAATATCAGAAAAATATGGCTAAATACATGTTGGTACGAATATGTCACGCAACCGTTGTAACTCAAACGGACTGATACCGTTAGAAAGTCATGGAAATGTAGTTTTTGAAACTGTCTCTATTTCTTCAACGCGTGCTAACGGCTAGGATTGGTCCCACAGTAAAAAATGACTTATTTACCTAAATTTTCAAATAAAGCGCTACCACAGCGCCCAGTGTAATCGCTGAGTTCCAGCAATCCTGTCAAATTAAGAAGAATGGTAATTCTTGGAGTCCACTTGTCTCATTTATCACATTTATAAGGTCAAATTCCAAAACCACCTTAATTAGGTCCAACGGTCAATTGTTTCACTGTTAAAAGCGATGCAACCTAGTAATATAAGAAAGATATCGCGAAATAGATGTTGGTACGAATATGTGAAGCAACCGCTGTAACTCAAACGGAGTGGTACCGTTAGAAAGGCAATGAAATGTAGTTTCCGAAACTGTCTCTATTTCTTCAACGCGTGCTAACGGCTAGGATTGGTCCCACAGTAAGAAATGACTTATTTATCTAAATTTTTAAATAAAGCGCCACCACAGCGCTCAGTGTAATTGCTGAGTTCCAGCAATCATGTCAAATTAAGAAAAATGTTATTTCTTGCTGTCCAATTGTCTCATTTATCACATTTATAAGGTCAAATTCCAAAACGAGCTTAATTAGGTCCAACGGTCAATTGTTTCACTGTTAAAAGCGATGCAACCTAGTAATATAAGAAAAATATCGCGAAATACATGTTGGTACGAATATGTAACGCAACCGTTGTAAGTCAAATGGACTGATACCGTTAGAAAGTCGTTGAACTGTAGTTTTACAACCTGTCTCTACTTCTTCAGCGCGTGCTAATGGCTAGGATTAGTACCACCGTGAAAAATGACTTATTTATCTAAATTTTTAAATAAAGCGCTACCACAGCGCCCAGTGTAATTGCTGAGTTCCATCAATCATGTCAAATTAAGAAAACTGTTATTTCGTGCTGTCCAATTGTCTCATTTATCATATTTATTAGGTCAAAGTCAAAATCAGTTCAATTAGGTCGCACGGTCAATCGTTTCACTGTTAAAAGCGATGCAACCAAGTAATATCAGAAAAATATCGCTAAATACATGTTTGTACGAATATGTAACGCAACCGTTGTAACTTAAACGGACTAATACCGTTAGAAAGTCAATGAAATGTAGTTTTCGAAACTGTTTCAGACTTTGACCTTATAAATGTGATAAAGGAGACAATTGAGCAAGAAATAACATTTTTCTTAATTTGACATGATTGCTGGAACTCAGCAATTACACTGGGCGCTGTGGTAGCGCTTTATTTAAAAATTTAGATAAATAAGTCATTTTTTACTGTGTGACCAATCCTAGCTGTTAGCGTGCGCTACAGAAATAGAGACAGATTCAAAAACTACATTTCATTGACTTTCTAACGGTATCAGTCCGTTTGAGTTACAACGGTTGCGTCACATATTCGTACCAACATGTATTTAGCGATATTTTTCTGATATTACTAGGTTGCATCGCTTTTAACAGTGAAACGATTGACTGTGGGACGAAATTGAACTGATTTTGGGACTTTGACATTATAAATGTGATAAATGAGGCAATTGGACAGCAAGAAATAACATTTTTCTTAATTTGACATGATTGCTGGAACTCAGCAATTACACTGGGCGCTGTTGTGGCGCTTTATTTAAAAATTTAGATAAATAAGTCATTTCTTACTGTGGGGACCAATCCTAACCGTTAGCGCGCGCTGATGAAATAGAGACAGTTTCGAAAACTACATTTCATTGACTTTCTAACGGTATGTAGTCCGTTAAAGTTACAACGGTTGCGTTACATATTCGTACGAACATGTATTTAGCGATATTTTTCTTTTCCGGCAATCATGTTCAAATTAAGAAGAATGTTAATTCTTGGAGTCCACTTGTCTCATTTATCACATTCATAAGGTCAAAGTCCAAAATCAATTCAATTAAGTCCCACAGTCAATCGTTTCACTGTTAAAAGCGATGCAACCTAGTAATATCAGAAAAATATCGCTAAATACATGTTGGTACGAATATGTGACGCAACTGTTGTAACTCAAACGGATTGATTACCGTTTAGAAAGTCAATGAAATTGTATTTTTTGAAACTGTCTCTATTTCTTCAGCGCGCGCTAACGCCTAGGATTGGTCCCGTAGTAAAAATGACTTATTTATATAAATTTCTAAATAAAGCGCTACCACAGCCCCAGTGTAATCGCTGAGTTCCAGCAATCATTTCAAATTAAGAAGAATGTTATTTCTTGGAGTCCAATTGGCTCATTTATCACATTTATAAGGTCAAAGTCCAAAATCAGTTCAATTAAGTCCCACAGTCAATCGTTTCACTGTTAAAAGCGATGCAACCTAGTAATATCAGAAAAATATCGCTAAATACATGTTGGTACGAATATGTGACGCAACTGTTGTAACTCAAACGGATTGATACCGTTAGAAAGTCAATGAAATGTATTTTTGAAACTGTCTCTATTTCTTCAGCGCGCGCTAACGCCTAGGATTGGTCCCGTAGTAAAAATGACTTATTTATATAAATTTCTAAATAAAGCGCTACCACAGCCCAGTGTAATCTCTGAGTTCCAGCAATCATTTCAAATTAAGAAGAATGTTATTTCTTGGAGTCCAATTGTCTCATTTATCACATTTATAAGGTCAAAGTCCAAAATCAGTTCAATTAAGTCCCACAGTCAATCGTTTCACTGTTAAAAGCGATGCAACCTAGTAATATCAGAAAAATATCGCTAAATACATGTTGGTACGAATATGTGACGCAACGGTTGTAAAACAAACGGACTGACACCGTTAGGAATGTCAATGAAATTTAGTTTTTGAAACTGTCTCTATTTCTTCAACGCGCGCTAACGGCTAGGATTGGTCCCACAGTAAAAAATGACTTATTTATCTAAATTTTCAAATAAAGCGCTACCACAGCGCCCAGTGTATTCGCTGAGTTCCAGCAATCATGTCAAATTAAGAAGAATGTTAATTCTTGGAGGCCACTTGTCTCATTTATCACATTCATAAGGTCAAAGTCCAAAATCAGTTCAATTAAGTCCCACAGTCAATCGTTTCACTGTTAAAAGCGATGCAACCTAGTAATATCAGAAAAATATCGCTAAATACATGTTGGTACGAATATGTGACGCAACCGTTGTAACTCAAACGGACTGATACCGTTAGAAAGTCAGTGAAATGTAGATTATGAAACTGTCTTTATTTCTTCGGCACGCGCTAACGGCTAGGATTGGTCCCACAGTAAAAAATGACGTATTTACCACAGCGCCCAGTATAATCGCTGAGTTTCAGCAATCTTGTCAAATTAAGAAGAATGTTATTTCTTGGAATCCAATTGTCTCATTTATCACATTCATAAGGCCAAAGTCCAAAATCAGTTCAATTAAGTCCCATAGTCAATCGTTTCACTGTTAAAAGCGATGCAACTTAGTAATATCAGAAACATATCGCTAAATACATGTTGGTACGAATATGTGACGCAACCGTTGTAACTCAAACGGACTGATACCGTTAGAAAGTCAATGAAATGTAGATTTTGGAAAACTGTCTTTAATTTCTTCAGCACGCGGCTAACGGCTTAGGATTGGTTCCCACAGTAAAAAATGACTTATTTATCTAAATTTTTCAAATGAAGCGCTACCACAGCGCCCAGTGTAATCGCTGAGTTCCAGCAATCATGTCAAATTAAGAAGAATGTTATTTCTTGGTGTCCAATTGTCTCATTTATCACATTTATAAGTCCAAAGTCCAAAATCAGTTCATTTAAAGTCCCACAGTCTAATCGTTTCACTGTTAAAAGCGATGCAACCTAGTAATATCAGAAACATATCGCTAAATACATGTTGGTACGAATATGTGACGCAACCGTTGTAACTCAAACGGACTGATACCGTTAGAAAGTCAAAGAAATGTAGTTTTGGAAACTATCTCTATTCTTCAGCGACGCGCTAACGGCTAGGATTGGTCCCACCAGTAAAAAATGACTTATTTATCTAAATTTTCTAAATAAGCGCTACCACATGCGCCAGTGTAATCGCTGAGTTCCAGCAATCATGTCAATTAAGAAGAATGTTATTCTTGGAGTCCAATTGTCTCATTTATTCACATTTATAAGGTCAAAGTCCAAAATCAGTTCAATTAAGTCCCACAGTCAATCGTTTCACTGTTAAAAGCGATGCAACCTAGTAATATCAGAAACATATCGCTAAATACATGTTGGGTACGAATATGTGACGCAACCGTTGTAACTCAAACGGACTGATACCGTTAGAAAGTCAATGAAATGTAGTTTGGAAACTGTCTTTATTTCTTCAGCACGCGCTAACGGCTAGGATTGGTTCCGCAGTAAAAAATGACTTATTTATCTAAATTTTTAAATAAAAGCGCTACAACAGCGCCCAGTGTAATCGCTGAGTTCCAGCAATCATGTCAAATTAAGAAGAATGTTATTTCCTGGAGTCCAATTGTCTCATTTATCACATTTATAAGGCCAAAGTCCAAAATCAGTTCATTTAAGTCCCACAGTCAATCGTTTCACTGTTAAAAGCGATGCAACTTAGTAATATCAGAAACATATCGCTAAATACATGTTGGTACGAATATGTGACGCAACCGTTGTAACTCAAACGGACTGATACCGTTAGAAAGTCAATGAAATGTAGATTTGGAAACTGTCTTTATTTCTTCAGCACGCGCTAACGGCTAGGATTGTTCCCACAGTAAAAAATGACTTATTTATCTAAATTTTTAAATGAAGCGCTACCACAGCGCCCAGTGTAATCGCTGAGTTCCAGCAATCATGTCAAATTAAGAAGAATGTTATTTCTTGGAGTCCAATTGTCTCATTTATCACATTTATAAGGGCCAAAGTCAAAATCAGTTCAATTAAGTCCCACAGTCAATCGTTTCACTGTTAAAAGCGATGCAACCTAGTAATATCAGAAACATATCGCTAAATACATGTTGGGTACGAATATGTGACGCAAACCGTTGTAACTCAAACGGATTGATACCGTTAGAAAGTCAATGAAATGTAGTTTTTGAACTATCTCTATTCTTCAGCGCGCGCTAACGCTAGGATTGGTCCCACAGTAAAAAATGACTTATTTATCTAAATTTCTAAATGAAGCGCAACCACAGTGCCCAGTGTAATCGCTGAGTTCCAGCAATCATGTCAATTAAGAAGAATGTTATTTCCTTGGAGTCCAATTGTCTCATTTATCACATTTATAAGGTCAAGTCCAAAATCAGTTCAATTAAGTCCCACAGTCAATCGTTTCACTGTTAAAAGCGATGCAACCTAGTAATATCAGAAACATATCGCTAAATACATGTTGGTACGAATATGTGACGCAACCGTTGTAACTCAAACGGACGGATCCGTTAGAAAAGTCAATGAAATGTAGATTTGGAAACTGTCTTTATTTCTTCAGCACGCGCTAACGCTTAGGATTGGTCCGCAGTAAAAAATGACTTATTTATCTAAATTTTTAAATGAAGCGCTACCACAGCGCCAGTGTAATCGCTGAGTTCCAGCAATCATGTCAAATTAAGAAGAATGTTATTTCTTGGAGTCAATTGTCTCATTTATCCACATTATAAGTCAAAGTACAAAATCAGTTCAATTAAGTCCCACAGTGAATCGTTGCACTGTTAAAAGCGATGCAACCTAGTAATATCAGAAACATATCGCTAAATACATGTTGGTACGAATATGTGATGCAAACGTTGTAACTCAAACGGATTGATACCGTTAGAAAATCAATGAAATGTAGTTTTTGAAACTATCTCTATTTCTTCAGCGCGCGCTAACGGCTAGGATTGGTGCCACAGTAAAAAAATACTTACTTATATAAATTTTTAAATGAAGCGTCCCACAGTGCCCAGTGCAATCGCTGAGTTTCCAGCAATTCATTGTCAAAATTAAGAAGAATGTTATTTTTTGGAGTCCAATTGTCTCATTTATTACATTTATTAAGGCCAAAGTCCAAAATCAGTTCATTTAAGTCCCACAGTCATCGTTTCACTGTTAAAAGCGAGCAACTTAGTATATCAGAAACATATCGCTAAATACATGTTGGCTACGATATTGTGACGCAACCGTTGTAACTCAAACGGACTTGATACCGTTAGAAAGTCAATGAAATGTAGATTTGGAAACTGTTCTTTATTTCTTCAGCACGCGCTAACGGCTAGGATTGGTCCCACAGTAAAAAATGACTTATTTATCTAAATTGTTAAATTGAAGCGCTACCACAGCGCCCAGTGTAATCGCTGAGTTCCAGCAATCATGTCAAATTAATAGAATGTTATTTCTTGGTGTCCAATTGTCTCATTTATCACATTTATAAGTCCAAAGTCCAAAATCAGTTCATTTAAGTCCCACAGTCATCGTTTCACTGTTAAAGCGATGCAACTTAGTAATATCAGAAACATATCGCTTAAATACATGTTGGTACGAATATGTGACGCAACCGTTGTAACTCAAACGGACTGATACCGTTAGAAAGTCAATGAAATGTAGTTTTTGAAACTGTCTCTATTTCTTCAGCGCGCGCTAACGGCTAGGATTGGTCCCACAGTAAAAAATGACTTATTTATCTAAATTTTTAAATAAAGCGCTACCACAGCGCCCAGTGTAATCGCTGAGTTCCAGCAATCATGTCAAATTAAGAAGAATGTTATTTCTTGGAGTCCAATTGTCTCATTTATCACATTTATAAGGTCAAAGTCCAAAATCAGTTCAATTAAGTCCCACAGTCAATCGTTTCACTGTTAAAAGCGATGCAACCTAGTAATATCAGAAAAATATCGCTAAATACATGTTGGTACGAATATGTGACGCAACCGTTGTAACTCAAACGGACTGATACCGTTAGAAAGTCAATGAAATGTAGTTTTTGAAACTGTCTCTATTTCTTCAGCGCGCGCTAACGGCTAGGATTGGTCCCACAGTAAAAAATGACTTATTTATCTAAATTTTTAAATAAAGCGCTACCACAGCGCCCAGTGTAATCGCTGAGTTCCAGCAATCATGTCAAATTAAGAAGAATGTTATTTCTTGGAGTCCAATTGTCTCATTTATCACATTTATAAGGTCAAAGTCCAAAATCAGTTCAATTAAGTCCCACAGTCAATCGTTTCACTGTTAAAAGCGATGCAACCTAGTAATATCAGAAAAATATCGCTAAATACATGTTGGTACGAATATGTGACGCAACCGTTGTAACTCAAACGGACTGATACCGTTAGAAAGTCAATGAAATGTAGTTTTTGAAACTGTCTCTATTTCTTCAGCGCGCGCTAACGGCTAGGATTGGTCCCACAGTAAAAAATGACTTATTTATCTAAATTTTTAAATAAAGCGCTACCACAGCGCCCAGTGTAATCGCTGAGTTCCAGCAATCATGTCAAATTAAGAAGAATGTTATTTCTTGGAGTCCAATTGTCTCATTTATCACATTTATAAGGTCAAAGTCCAAAATCAGTTCAATTAAGTCCCACAGTCAATCGTTTCACTGTTAAAAGCGATGCAACCTAGTAATATCAGAAAAATATCGCTAAATACATGTTGGTACGAATATGTGACGCAACCGTTGTAACTCAAACGGACTGATACCGTTAGAAAGTCAATGAAATGTAGTTTTTGAAACTGTCTCTATTTCTTCAGCGCGCGCTAACGGCTAGGATTGGTCCCACAGTAAAAAATGACTTATTTATCTAAATTTTTAAATAAAGCGCTACCACAGCGCCCAGTGTAATCGCTGAGTTCCAGCAATCATGTCAAATTAAGAAGAATGTTATTTCTTGGAGTCCAATTGTCTCATTTATCACATTTATAAGGTCAAAGTCCAAAATCAGTTCAATTAAGTCCCACAGTCAATCGTTTCACTGTTAAAAGCGATGCAACCTAGTAATATCAGAAAAATATCGCTAAATACATGTTGGTACGAATATGTGACGCAACCGTTGTAACTCAAACGGACTGATACCGTTAGAAAGTCAATGAAATGTAGTTTTTGAAACTGTCTCTATTTCTTCAGCGCGCGCTAACGGCTAGGATTGGTCCCACAGTAAAAAATGACTTATTTATCTAAATTTTTAAATAAAGCGCTACCACAGCGCCCAGTGTAATGCTGAGTTCCAGCAATCATGTCAAATTAAGAAGAATGTTATTTCTTGGAGTCCAATTGTCTCATTTATCACATTTATAAGGTCAAAGTCCAAAATCAGTTCAATTAAGTCCCACAGTCAATCGTTTCACTGTTAAAAGCGATGCAACCTAGTAATATCAGAAAAATATCGCTAAATACATGTTGGTACGAATATGTGACGCAACCGTTGTAACTCAAACGGACTGATACCGTTAGAAAGTCAATGAAATGTAGTTTTTGAAACTGTCTCTATTTCTTCAGCGCGCGCTAACGGCTAGGATTGGTCCCACAGTAAAAAATGACTTATTTATCTAAATTTTTAAATAAAGCGCTACCACAGCGCCCAGTGTAATCGCTGAGTTCCAGCAATCATGTCAAATTAAGAAGAATGTTATTTCTTGGAGTCCAATTGTCTCATTTATCACATTTATAAGGTCAAAGTCCAAAATCAGTTCAATTAAGTCCCACAGTCAATCGTTTCACTGTTAAAAGCGATGCAACCTAGTAATATCAGAAAAATATCGCTAAATACATGTTGGTACGAATATGTGACGCAACCGTTGTAACTCAAACGGACTGATACCGTTAGAAAGTCAATGAAATGTAGTTTTTGAAACTGTCTCTATTTCTTCAGCGCGCGCTAACGGCTAGGATTGGTCCCACAGTAAAAAATGACTTATTTATCTAAATTTTTAAATAAAGCGCTACCACAGCGCCCAGTGTAATCGCTGAGTTCCAGCAATCATGTCAAATTAAGAAGAATGTTATTTCTTGGAGTCCAATTGTCTCATTTATCACATTTATAAGGTCAAAGTCCAAAATCAGTTCAATTAAGTCCCACAGTCAATCGTTTCACTGTTAAAAGCGATGCAACCTAGTAATATCAGAAAAATATCGCTAAATACATGTTGGTACGAATATGTGACGCAACCGTTGTAACTCAAACGGACTGATACCGTTAGAAAGTCAATGAAATGTAGTTTTTGAAACTGTCTCTATTTCTTCAGCGCGCGCTAACGGCTAGGATTGGTCCCACAGTAAAAAATGACTTATTTATCTAAATTTTTAAATAAAGCGCTACCACAGCGCCCAGTGTAATCGCTGAGTTCCAGCAATCATGTCAAATTAAGAAGAATGTTATTTCTTGGAGTCCAATTGTCTCATTTATCACATTTATAAGGTCAAAGTCCAAAATCAGTTCAATTAAGTCCCACAGTCAATCGTTTCACTGTTAAAAGCGATGCAACCTAGTAATATCAGAAAAATATCGCTAAATACATGTTGGTACGAATATGTGACGCAACCGTTGTAACTCAAACGGACTGATACCGTTAGAAAGTCAATGAAATGTAGTTTTTGAAACTGTCTCTATTTCTTCAGCGCGCGCTAACGGCTAGGATTGGTCCCACAGTAAAAAATGACTTATTTATCTAAATTTTTAAATAAAGCGCTACCACAGCGCCCAGTGTAATCGCTGAGTTCCAGCAATCATGTCAAATTAAGAAGAATGTTATTTCTTGGAGTCCAATTGTCTCATTTATCACATTTATAAGGTCAAAGTCCAAAATCAGTTCAATTAAGTCCCACAGTCAATCGTTTCACTGTTAAAAGCGATGCAACCTAGTAATATCAGAAAATATCGCTAAATACATGTTGGTACGAATATGTGACGCAACCGTTGTAACTCAAACGGACTGATACCGTTAGAAAGTCAATGAAATGTAGTTTTTGAAACTGTCTCTATTTCTTCAGCGCGCGCTAACGGCTAGGATTGGTCCCACAGTAAAAAATGACTTATTTATCTAAATTTTTAAATAAAGCGCTACCACAGCGCCCAGTGTAATCGCTGAGTTCCAGCAATCATGTCAAATTAAGAAGAATGTTATTTCTTGGAGTCCAATTGTCTCATTTATCACATTTATAAGGTCAAAGTCCAAAATCAGTTCAATTAAGTCCCACAGTCAATCGTTTCACTGTTAAAAGCGATGCAACCTAGTAATATCAGAAAAATATCGCTAAATACATGTTGGTACGAATATGTGACGCAACCGTTGTAACTCAAACGGACTGATACCGTTAGAAAGTCAATGAAATGTAGTTTTTGAAACTGTCTCTATTTCTTCAGCGCGCTAACGGCTAGGATTGGTCCCACAGTAAAAAATGACTTATTTATCTAAATTTTTAAATAAAGCGCTACCACAGCGCCCAGTGTAATCGCTGAGTTCCAGCAATCATGTCAAATTAAGAAGAATGTTATTTCTTGGAGTCCAATTGTCTCATTTATCACATTTATAAGGTCAAAGTCCAAAATCAGTTCAATTAAGTCCCACAGTCAATCGTTTCACTGTTAAAAGCGATGCAACCTAGTAATATCAGAAAATATCGCTAAATACATGTTGGTACGAATATGTGACGCAACCGTTGTAACTCAAACGGACTGATACCGTTAGAAAGTCAATGAAATGTAGTTTTTGAAACTGTCTCTATTTCTTCAGCGCGCGCTAACGGCTAGGATTGGTCCCACAGTAAAAAATGACTTATTTATCTAAATTTTTAAATAAAGCGCTACCACAGCGCCCAGTGTAATCGCTGAGTTCCAGCAATCATGTCAAATTAAGAAGAATGTTATTTCTTGGAGTCCAATTGTCTCATTTATCACATTTATAAGGTCAAAGTCCAAAATCAGTTCAATTAAGTCCCACAGTCAATCGTTTCACTGTTAAAAGCGATGCAACCTAGTAATATCAGAAAAATATCGCTAAATACATGTTGGTACGAATATGTGACGCAACCGTTGTAACTCAAACGGACTGATACCGTTAGAAAGTCAAT
>JASGCC010003133.1:0-25163 GCA_030067915.1 Hydractinia echinata | reverse complement strand
ATGTTTAAGCGTACGGAAGTTACTTATTTAAAAAAAATGATATCCTGTTCCCATGTTAACCACGAAAACCACCGAAAAGGTGTTTACGCTGACCAAAATATAGAGTTGCATTTCTATTGTATCAAGATCAAATTTCTAGTAAATGTTTTATCACATGTCTTACCTAAGTTTCGCAGTATTCGGTAATGAACAAACTCTTGAAAATGTGCACAAGGAAATGAATAAAATGAAAGAAAAAAATAAATGTCGGTTCTACCTGGTCGAGAATATCTGGTCTGTTTGTGGATGCTAACATCACAACACCTTCTATTGTGTTCATACCTGAGAAATTTAACGTGAAATTAACTTAAGATAAAAACAAATTAGACACAAACATTCATTCATTCATTCATTGTGTCATTCATTTATGGCGATTATTAACCTGGGACAACTTATCCAGTTCCTATTGGTACCGTTATTAATAATTTACCTGAGAAGGGAGTCCTAGTGCATTTAAAGCTCCCATTTGAGCTACAGCGTAAGAATGGCTCAACTGTAGACAATCGCCTTAAGACATCAATCCTATTGTTATGCTAAATTCTAACCAGAAAAATTGATTCACACTTTTATAGTCTCTGAAATGACTCTGGCGGGAATCGAACCCGGGACCTTTCGAGAAAGAAAACGCTCTACCACAAAGCTACCAGTCAGTTAAATCAACATACGGTCATTAATCCCCCTCCCTTTGTTATGTAGATCTTTAGTTAGACGATTAGGTTTATTTATGCTGGTAATAAAAATAACAAAGATGGGGATGGAATTAATATCGTACATACCATCCATTTCAACGAGGAGTTGATTTAAAGTGTTTTCTTGTTCACTGTTCCCTCCAACTGATGATCTGTAGGCGAAGAAGATATAAAAATTTGTCTCAGTGATATAAATCAACAAGAATATATTTTACTTAATTTAGTTTGACTAACAGAAGTACTTATTAGGATGGAGTAACAAAAACTTGAAAAGGAAACACTAACAAAGTTGAAAGATATAATATGCCAATGTGAGAAGCGCAAGAAATTTATAAAAGTTTAGAAGAAAATCTATGTTTGGGTTAAGATTTTCTTAATCAACAGAAGTTTTTGCATGGTTGCCACTATAAAATTGAGAAAAATTGCGGAATTTTTGACAGTTTTACAGAAAAAAGGGATTTTACCAGATTTTGTTGCCGAAAAATTCAGAAATAATGGAGGATCTATACTTCTCAATTTTAAAGTTAAACTGTTATAGCGGAAATTGGTGATACATTTGTCATTTAATGATAACATTGCCAAACGGAACCTTTTAAGAATCCCCAGCGCACGTAAATGATTTGAAAGGCATACAAAACAGAAATAAATTGGCGCCAAATAAATATTTTGAAACTTACGATGATCGACGCGATCTCCCAATGGCGTCTATTTCATCAATGTAAACGATACATGGCGCTCTCTTTCTTGCTTGCGCAAATAAATCGCGCACACGTGCCGAGCCAACACCTTTAGAAATAAAACAAGAAATTCTCATCAAAGCAGAAGTGGTTCATGAAAATTTAATTACATATATGGTTACTAACATTATATTATTTTATAGGATCTCCTTAAATAAATTATAATCAACATATATATATATCGCAAATGTTAAAAGATCATTCGCGAAAGTTATTTTCCTTGATTTCGCATAAATTAAAATTAAACTGAATTTCAAAAACATGTATTGAAAAAGATGAAACAACAGGATTACCTGAGAACATCTCAACAAAATCTGATCCAGCCATGGAAAGAAACGGTACAGCAGATTCAGTAGCAACAGCTTTTGCAAGTAACGTTTTACCAGTGCCCGGTGGTCCACAGAGCAGTGCTCCCTAAAAATTCAAAATAAAAACAAAGATTTGCATCTTTCAGATTTATCTTTTCCCAAAGGTTTTTGTCACGAGCATCAGTTTAAGCATGTTCAAACTACAAAATGTCTAAGTGTAAGACTTGACTAAACGTTAAAACGTTACATACTTCATCTTAACTTCATATAATCCTGCTAAAATACTTGACATTTTCTTACTTTTTAAAGCTCTAAGCATACTGACATAACAGTTAAAACGAAGTGAAATTTTATTCTTGTCAATATTTAAAAAAATAAAAAATAGTTCTGGTTGACCACAGGAAAGATATTGCTGACATTGCCTTGTTCTGAAATGTTGACAATAATTTATAAATTCCTGAGAATTCGTGACAGAGTGGACACCTTATTGATACTGTTATTGCTAACGTTTTAATTCGCTATTGATATTTTGGTTCTCTTTTCTTTTCATCACACCAACTGTCATTCACTACAATGGAAACAAAAAAGTACCTTAGGAATCCTTGCACCCAACTCTTTGAACCTGGTAGGGTACTGCAAGTAATCAACAAATTCTCGAACTTCCTCCTTCGCTTCATGCATACCAGCAACTTCAGCAAATCTAAACAAAGAAAAAAAAGAATACATCCTTTTCACGGACATTACAAGGATTTAAATCAAAAGAAACACTAAACAAATATCAGCTGAAGTTTTTCCCAGTAATGCCAATTCCAGGTTTGAAAGCTGGAAAAAGTTAGTTCCTTTAAAATATAAAACACAACCATGATAGTGTAAAAACTGCCTTGCCTAACCACACTAGTCTTTGGGACCTGCTGACAAAAACTGTATTATACAACAGCCTATTGTAATAAAATAAAGTAAAAAAAAGCAGGAAAACTAAAATCGACATACTTGACGCCTTTTTTTGAGCCTGGTTGAATAATCAGAGCTTTAGCGCGTGTATGGCTAGTCTAAACGATAAAATGACCAATAGGGAAATGCAACACATACATTGTTCACATATTTTAGTTAACAGAGCACCTTTATATATAACCATTTAATTATAATGCTGCTTTAAATATACGTTTCTGCCCACAAAAAAACATACCTTACTTCAATTAAAAACAAAGGAAATCTCAACATTACACTTACAAAAGGATTCCCACCAATTCCAGACATCCCAGACTTTCGGCCAAATGCAAAGTAAGAAACAAGACCGAATAATCCGATTATGACAGCTACATTGAAAATTGTTGACCTGGTAAATAAACATAGATATTTAGATGTCATCACAAGCAACTACAGCAACAACAACAACAACAACAACAACAAACAAACAACAGCAAAGGCTTTAAACTCTTGTAGGAAGGCACATACATTAATTCTGTGTCAAGAGGATTGTACTTTATTGGTATGAATTCATTCGGCTTAATACCAAGTTCTAGTTGTGCTGTCTTCAATCTCTCTTCAAACGAGTGTATGTTGTTAATCGAGAATGAATAATGTGGACCGTAACCAAACACTTCTTTGCCATTTATAATGGCACCATTTGCCAGGTACACGTAGACTTTATCGCGGTGTGATGACACTTCTAATTTTTCAACTTCACCTGTTTGCAGCATTAACCTTAGGAAAAGCGACCATGATGTTTCCGGTATGTTATCCTGATAACTCGCGGCTAACGAAAATGCTATTAACGATGTAAATATCATAACACGAACCAAATTTGCAAAACCAGACTTTTCGGGGTCATCACCTGGTGGCTCTGATTTTTCTAGATAAGTACAAAATGTGTGAATAAAACATGATTTATGTCATTGAAGCAAAAGTTTATAATGCTTCTTTTTGCTCGAAAAGAAGCATTATAAATTACTCTGAAAATATATACATATACTTGAAAGTTTAAATCCTAAAAGGTTATGTATAATTGAATATCGAAAAAATTTACAGAAAATTTACAGTGTTTCATGATCTCACAAGGTCACAGCAGGCACCTAATAATTTGTTTTTTTGAAAAGGGAGGAAGAGGGCTGATTGGCGCTGATGTTGCAGATGAAATTTCAAAATTCTCACTCCTAGATAAGCCTAAAAACACATTCTTCATGATTAAATAAGATCGATAATAAGGTTTTTGGGGCCATGGCTGTTACACCGCCACACCCACCCAGCCTGCTATGCTCCTGTTTCATATTTCATATTAACACACTAGTATTTTATCAAATAAATTTATAAGTACACAAAAATAATTTTAACCTCTGTCATCATCCTCTTCAACATCTCTGTATGGTTTGTTATAATTCTTTTCAGGATCATGTGATGACCAAAGCAAAGCTACAAAGTGAATCTGATTTTCATGAGTTACTTGACATAATTTTTAACTTTTTAAGTTCAACACACAAATTCAAGTATTTTTTTCAAATATTTTTGATGCAAAATCCAATACACAAGTTTTCACAAAATCAAAACAATTGATTCCACAGAAAAATTTGCCTTGCCATTTGTGTCTTTTTTCACGAAGTAAAAATAAAATTTTAACCTTTTGCCATTATTCTTTTGTTACTATATATATACTGGCCATTTCCACTCTCCTAACAAAATTGTTCTTATAAAACATCTAAGAAAAACTTACAGTTTATCAAAGGAGACTTTAATGCATTTAAATTTTTATTTTTCAGCCATTGCCTTGATTGTCTCATCAGTCTCCTAATAGCTTTACGATGCATGTAATCATATTTCTGTAACAAAAATAAATAACCTGCAGATGATTATATTGTATATTATAAACAAACTAGTTGATAGCCCATGGAAAAATAAGAATATAAAAACAAGGGCTAGTATAACGACAGCAGCTACCATTTTGGCCGACAGTTGACATACTGTGAGTGTATAATATAATATAGAAGTATAAATTTAAAATACACTGTATAATGTCCAAAATAAAATCACATAATATACCTTCAAGTACTGTAATGCAATGGTATCTTTACTATTTTGGTCTTTATTGATATTTGGAAGGTCTCTCAATGTACCAGCCTTTGTATATATGTTTTCTGTTAACAAAATTGATGGACACCAACACAGTACAGCAGGGCGTTGCAAAAGTTTCGGTGAACAAAACTTTGATAGGTTAGTTAATTTCACACGAAACATGTCTAGCTGTATATCTAAATAGAAATACTCAGTAACTGAAATTGTTAAGTTTTGTAGGGATAAGTTTTCGGGTTTTTTTTAACAAAATATGACACAATTTATGCTTTGTTGGGACATGAACTCATTAAAAACAAAGTAGAGTAATTTTTGGCTTGAAGCTTTATACACAACACAAAAATATGAGCTAAATTACTTTAATTCAATCTCGTGAAGATGTGCAAAAATCTCACGGAATTTACTTCAAAGTATGAAGTAAGTAACCTCTGTGTAGCTAGCAGAAGACCCTCTTTCTTCTGGCATGTGCACCACTAAAGTGGTATTCAAACGACAAAAAAGGAAATTAAACCAAAAGAAGAAAGAATAAGAAAGATTTATCTCTTTTTTTAAATGGTTCTTAGAAGTCAAATTGCAAAAGAAACTTCAAACTTGAAAAGCCACCCACCCTTGGAGCAACTTGGGAAGGGATGGATGCTCCGTGCCTAAAAACAGCCAATGCAGCCCTGTGAATCTAGGTCGGCACTCGGCAATGCCGACCTGAAAACTGACCTTCATTAAATTGAAGTCAGCTTGTACATGCTGACCTATATTCTTTCCATGATCGGCATGCCAAGAAAATTAATTTATTACGGTTTCACAAATAAGTATAAAAAATGTAGCTTCAACGAACTGTTACCGTTTCCATATTTCGCTTGGAGCTTTACTTGCTATTAACAAGATTCTTCGAGAGCACTTAGTATAGCGTCTGTATTTTGTCAGTGTCAATCAAGTTTCCTGCATTTATCAGGCCTAGTCATAAATGGTGTGCGATCGCACGCGCATGTCTCGTCACACGCCTAAGAGAGACTTGGGAGTGTGATGTCTCGCACGCCTCAGGACCTGTGTGGAGAGCGATGCACAAAATAGAAAATCAACAGCTTAATTTTCGATGTTAAAATGAAAATTATTTGCTGTTGATAAGAATTTGAAATTGTACCATTTTCAGGTTATGCATGTCACACGAACGAAGGAATGTTGGCTCGTCGAAGTGAACTCCCCATTTTGTCATATAACTTTATAACATTCGTAATTTACAGAATAAATGATTTAACTGACCATGGAAATCCCCGTTATCGAGCCCCCGTGACAGAAATTCCCAGTAACAGGTTTTATCTACAATTAAATCCATGATATAATGTCTGTTCCGCCTGTAAGTGCAGTTTTGCAGATTTGCTTCATCGGTGCTCTGTCGGCGTTTACCTCCGCATTAGTTAAGAACAGCATGGCTGGATTTCTTGTGTAAGACCTGGTTACCAACGACGAAGGGGCCAGGCAATAGAGATTCGTGTCTACGTAGTTCTTTTAACTAAGTCAGGAGTCGGTGAATTAGCTAGGATGGTCAGGTTGGCTATGAATAGGCTTGCTTGTGCCGACCTTGCCGGCCTGTCAGATCCGTTTGCCGACCTAATTTTTGCTTTAGGTCGGCTTTTCGTGCCGACTTGGAATCCTTCGGATTCACAGGGCTTCCAATGGCAAAGATTCTCCCAGCAGATGCCTTACATGATGCGCTGAAATAGTTAACATCAAACCCTTTTCTTAAAAAATTCGAAGCAATCTCGACATGTGCCGTGTTGGTGACAATAATTAAAAAAAAGCGGTTCTAGCTAGCTTAACTTAGGCCGCCATCAAAAATATGTTATGTTAGCGTCCTCCGACCGACTCACTTTTGTTAATAAAAACCCGAGTCGGTAAGTCGGAAAAAAACCGGAAAAATTTTTCGCGAGGTATTAAAAAAAAAAAATTTTCCTGAGAACTAATTTTCGCAAAATTGACAAAAACTCACAAAAATTAATTCCCGTAAAAAGTAATTCCTTTAGGGTACGTGGCTACTGACAGTTTACAGGGCGGCGAAAAAGGCCTGCAAACGATGTCGAGTGACGCTATACTGTTTTTTGGCCCTGGGAACGAATTTACTTGCTCCGATCTGAAAATCCCGGGAAAAAATACGCCCGACCGACCGACTCATTTTTGCAGGGTCTTCAGGACGCGAACATAACATATTTTTGATGGTGGCCTTAAAGGCGCGTAATCACCCTGTAGGCAACTTTTTTTGAGGTGCCTATTTTATTGTAAAAATTGAAAGATATACATGAGAAAACATTACCCTGGAAATTTTATTGAAAACTGACAACCAGAACATGTTCAAATGTTTCATAGAAATAACAAACTCACCCCAATTTCTGTCAATTTCTCTTCGCCTACAGAACCGCCATTGCATTTCATTGCACGAATCATGCGATAATAAACGCACGGCAAAATCGATCACATGGTTGCTGGATTCATGCCATTACAGAAAAAATAATGAATGAGGGAGAGTATCCGTAGCTGTGTTTCCATCGTAATGCTTTTATAAATGTATCAACAAAGTTCCGAACATGATAAATCAGATAAATCAATCGAAGTTTCTGTGTTATTCTTTATTATTTAAACGTTTTAACTTACTGAAATCAGACTTCTTTGCAACACTGACCACTTCTTGTTGTTGTTTCTGAAGACAGCTTCGCCTCGCTAGCTGTCTTACTTTTTGATTATTTTCCTTTGTTCAAACAGTTAGTCGTTTCCTTATGGAGACAGTATCAAATCTACACAATTAGAATACCTAAATTTTCAGAATTTCCCCTTTCATGCTCTAAATTTAATTATCTCCATAGTGCTTCAACTATCTTCAACTATCACAATGAGCATTCTCCCCCTCGTTGGGTTTTTTGGCTTATAATATGCAATAAACCCGGTCATGCTAATAAAAAAAGAAAGAGCGTGAGAAGCATTAATTATCATAATTAATAACCACGAGGCAATGCTGTGATTTCTTCTTTCTGTTTTGTTTTGTCTGGTCTCCAAAAACAATGGCGAATAGAATAGAAGAAAATTAAATCTGAGTGGAGAAAGTGATACGGATGGTTTTACGCTCGGCCGCTTTTTTAAACAGAACCAAAATTTCTTTCCACTTTTTGATGCCATGTTTTACAAAGAAAAACAAGCCAAAAAGAACAGCGTAAACGAAGCCGACCATAATGGCGATTTTATCGAACTCCATCTCAGTGCTCATTTAAAGATAAGGTCGTTTGTTTACCTACGGTTTCACACGAACATTTTGCGACGGCCCGCTTATTATACGAGAATAAGAGATCAACAAGACCGTTAAATATGGCGGCTGGAAAAAACCCCCAATAAATTCAACATATAGAAGTACCATTATTTCCATTTCTAGTAGGTTTTATATCCTCAAATTTTCAGGAAAGTCATAACTCCGTCTGAACTTTGAAATAAATATAAAAAATGTATATGTTAATTTTTTTCGATAAGGGTGATTACGCGCCTTTAACTAAACTTACCTACAATTGGAAAAATCACCAATTAGGTCTAATTAGTGATTTGTAGTGGAAACTTTGACGTTAAAAGTTCATTGAAGTGTTAAGACTGTTAAATCGATTTTTAGGTTGAGATATATGTCAAGCCCGGCTGCTTATGAGTGTTTTAAATAGGTTTTAAATAAGATTTTAAAGTTATATAAATGTGAACGTGTTTGTGTTTTCAAATTTTTGGCATAAAACATAATTAAACCACAGATAAAATAAACCCAGGATCAAAAAGAATTGATATTGTAGTTTAAAGTTCAAAGGTGCTGAAAAATGCAAAATGAGTTTTCAACGATTTTAGGACACATTTTGCGCATTTTCAGGTTAAGCAGAAAAGAAAGAAAAAAATGGCAGACAAACAACTAAGTTTGGTACAAGAAAAAAATCTTAGCGAACTTATTCAGCAATATCCAGTGATTTTTGATAAATGACACACAGGGACAGGGACAAAGATAGAAACGCAGCAGACAACTCAAGGGAAGAAATTGCTAATGCCTTGGTATTCATATATATATAGCTATATGTCTTATTAAGATTATGAAATTAGATTTTACTATGTTTTATCTTATCGTCGCATTTTGTTCAGGAAAGGTAGCCAATAAATCTCAACTTATTATAAATCAATATAATATAATATTTATGCATGCTTTTGCTTTTAAAACACAGTGGGAACGCTCTGCTTTTATTTTAATTTTTAAGACACATTTGAAATATTATAGGCTTTATATTTAAACTCCAGTTAAACCACAGTGGGAACCAAGCTTTAATACGATTTGCTCATTACAAAAAAACAAAGTAAAACTAAAAAACTTACCTTACCTTACCGCTTATACGTCACCCATCCGCTCGCCGTGACTTGTCTAATGTTTTTTCACCCGCATTGATGGATGATGGTGCGTTTAGGAAATCCGATTTCTGCGGATTTTCAGCCGATTTTACCACCACCTTTTATTCTTGCAAAACGGCATGCGTCACAGGAACATGTGCATAACAAAAGCTTGGCTTGGCTAGCTGGTCCCAACCACCAGACAGATATATTTTGTTAATGTTTCTAGCTAGGTATATGTGTTTAAGCTGTTGCCAATTGCTAAATATTTATTGAAGTTGTTTAAGTTCGGCACCATCACTTAAAAAGCTTAGAGCATTTTAGCTAGCTAGCTATATTTTTGTCAGCTGGCCACCAGGAAAAAAAGGGATGTTCTGCCCGGATAATAAACGCTGCCCTGATTATGTACGGCAGCTTGCCCCGGTTAAAAACAGGGCAGGCCGGCTTATTATGTACGACAGTTAAAAAATATTATTTCGCACTTACAAAAGGGTACAAAAGGAACATAATCGGGAAGGCTGGTTTATGTACGACAGTCTAATATCATTTGTTACTTAAAAAACGCACATAATCGGGGCAGGCCGACTTATGTACAACATTTTTATATTATTTCTTACTTATAGAACGAACATAATCGTGGCAGGCCGGCTTATGTTTTTATGTTATTTCTCAACTTATTATAGAACGAATGTAATATCGACCGACCGACCGGTTTTATATCATTCAATATCACTTCTGGCCAAGCAAATAGCCCTTGTGGCAAAGTTGTTGTTGTTCTCAAATGAAACGAAATTTCGAATAATTTTGGTCATCCCCAGAATTTAATTCCTGCAAAAAATAAAAATGAGCCAACCGCCCATCTGCAAAATCTACTTCCGTTAAATTTAGTTACTTCAAAGTATATTATGTTGAAATGTACTCACAAGAGGAGTTTATATTTAGAATTACATCGAGATTTTTTTTCGCTATGCCTAGTTTTCAATGGTGTTTTATCCTGCAGAGAAAAAAAAAGCACGAAATCTATCATTCTGTAACAATAATCCGTCAATGTTTCATTCACAAAAGTTCGAAGAAAATGCAAATTGCAGCCTGCCTCTGGCTAGCCATTATATCAGCGTTCATAATCCGGTCACCACGACATAATAATCGGGGCAAAAAAAAACATCAGGCCATGCGTACATAATCCGGCTGTCCTGTTTATAAACAGGCTGTTTTCGCAATCTGGGCAGAACAGGGAGACAGACGGGCTGCTAGCCCAGTAAAGCTTACCTTTACGATATTAAAGTTCAGTTTCTCTCACCTCAACTATTCTGATTTCCCAGTGGTAAG
Organism: Hydractinia echinata; assembly: GCA_030067915.1. NCBI lineage: Eukaryota > Metazoa > Cnidaria > Hydrozoa > Anthoathecata > Hydractiniidae > Hydractinia > Hydractinia echinata. The sequence continues at coordinate 14,612 of JASGCC010003133.1, read as the reverse complement.
AGAAATTATGCCGGTTCTCCTGGCTAGTCTATGATCATCTGTAAACTTCAATATTTGTGTTTCTTTTCTTCTATAGATATAAAAAAAAGTCAATGCATTTTACTTGAAACTACAAAACAACCGTAATCCATAAAAACAGGTAGCTATGAATATGAATATAAATGTAGGCTAGGTTTTAGAATAAACCTTTTATACCTTTTCATCTGCTGGCAATTCGTGCAAATTCTTTTTCGCACTCTGACCTTGGAAGTTAACACTGATTTAACTATTTTTGTTAATGTTTCATGCCATAATGAGGAAATTTTATTGTGGAATATCATAAGACGAATGAAAAGAAAAAGACAAAATCAAAAACGAAAACAAGGAACAATATGTAGAATATCACCATCCTTGTGCATACAGCAGTGTATAGATGATGTATACTGCTGGGTTATTTAGCATAAGTCCTATTTACCAGTTTTATGGTGTGTACCGTCCATATTACGTAATTATCTAAACAAATGGCTCTAGTGACGATCTGGCAACCTCACTCGCTACATAACTTATGGTTTTAACTATAAAGCCATCCCTTGAAACAACTTTGCAAAAATATTGATAAACAGGGCAGGGGTTTGTGCAGGGTTGACCAAAAAAGGAATCTACAGAAACATCATATTCGCGTGATTTATGTCTCAATTCCTAATGTGTTTATTAATGTGAGATCCACTGAAACCTAACCCTAACCTGTAATCTCTAAAGCCTATATTTTATGATTCAAATGATTGCAATAATGTTGAAATTCATAATTTATATTTTGTAAAAACAATCTTATTAAAACATGAGTCTCAATTGTTTTCATGACTGAAAACAACCTTAGTCTAAATTATGCCATAAAATAAGAACAATCCAGGCTCTACTTTTTCTTTCAGTTCTGTCTAGAGCTATAATAATTTTGTATAATTTCAAATATCCGTATAAGCAATAAATTAAAAAAAAATCACAAAAAAAAAGTGGCTAAATTCTGAATTTGTTCTCTTACTATTAAGAACTAAAAGAACAAATTCGGTTAAAAATGTCCCAAAATATAAGAGCAGTCATTTTCAGGTAAGGTTGTACTGGTTCTTTTTGAAAGAGATATGTATCAAGTCAGGATGATTTAGGGCATTTAAAATGTATGTTCATTCTGGAGAAAGGGTCATGTACTAACAGTTATGACAGGGGTCTATTTGTCTTGTGGGTCTGTTTGCTTTCTAAATAAAAATCTATTTTCCTTTAATGCCTTTTGATTATTATGGCTGTGTTGGTGAGTGAATCATCCCTCAGATGATGATGGAAATTGCAAGTTGTTTGGGTGCAAAGAGCGACCGTGCACCTGTCATGTTTTAAGGCCTGAATTTTGGGTAAAACATTAGGAGTAGTTAATAATTAAAAGTTATGTGGACTCTATTTTGTTATGTTTTTAATTAGAACTATTTGAATTATAATCCTTCAAATTGTTTGGAACCGTCACTAATCTAAATCTTTATATACTCAGCATTACAATGGCAATGGTTTTCGATTCTGAGGAAGAGCAGGATATTGAAGGAATGTTGGATGAGAGTGATGATAATGATGATGATTATGTGCCGGATGGAGGTAATTTTTAGTTTAATAATTTATACGCACAATCTTTTTAATTTAACTTTTTTCAACACACTATTATTTCACAATTGCAGTGTGCTAACGTAAAAATAAAAAGTATAATGATGTGATGTATGTTTGAATTACTATAAACAAGAAAAAACTATACTTTTGTGTGCAACTTTAAGTATCTTGCTGTGCATTCATCAGTCAAATGATATTACAATTTCTAAAAATCTATCTACTAAGAACACAGAAACATATAAACAAAAAAGACTGAGTAGAATAAAAACACAACAAAAAACACATAGAGAGGCCTCATAAGAAAAAAACGATATACACAAACTTTACTGAATCACTTTTTAAAAACCAAACATCAAAGCTACCATCAACAAAATAACACTAACGATACAACATAGAACTCAAAATACTGCCTCTTATATAATGTTAAAACACTAAACAATACGGAGACAAAACTGTACTAATAAAGTAATTATCTTTTACGTTAGGCACCTCAAGGAGAGTGCAATGTTTCCTCCATGTAATAATTTCATATAAACACTAACGTGTTATTACAAAATTTATTATCATGGGCATTTATTTTAATGGCTTAAGAGTTAACTGGTTTCCATTGCGACACTTGCTTATTTTTCTAAACTCTGTATAGATATAGATAGATGTGTATATTTTACATGGCTAGCCTCACAAATATCGAGAGATATACCCTGTCTATTATTTCCGGGCGGGCCATGGCTTAGATGGGGAGTCCTAGAGTATTTATTGCTAATTTTAAGCTATATGCAGACCAAATTAGGGTCCACACTCCACCAGACAACTCTCTGCAACATTCAACAGCCCACACAGTGTGCCATCTCCCTAATTTCCCTCACATGGTTTGGGTTAATCCGGGGCTATGGTAACACTCATTTGCCCATATTAAAATAGCCACCAAGGAGATTTGAACCTCAGTGGGATACCAGGGCTCCATTTGTTTTTAAATATTCTTTATGATATTTTTTGGTTATTTCTAATCACATGGTTAGTCTAATAAAGCTGTAAGACAGTAAAATGAACTGACATGGTAAACATAATCAGTCTACAGTCAAAGTTCTTCAAAATCTTTAATATCAAGTCATTGTTTTTGATGTTAAATTTCTATGTTTAATTTTAATGCAAATGCTCTGTCAGCCAAATGACAAAAAATTAAAGATTGTTTATACCAGTATTCTGTTTTTAAATGTTGTATGTTTATTTTTAAAGGAAATGTGTATCGAATGTGTGTTTGAACATTCAACTGCATAAAGACGTGATCTGGTTTCCATCGATTGCTTTGTTTCCTTTGAACAACAGGCCTTATAAAGTTACTTTTATGGTTATTAGCAGGGGATTAAATGACTTGCTATGACCTTGGTCTATATTCTTTATATAGACTGCTGAACTTTTAATAAGCCATTATCCAGACTTTGATTATTATGTATAGAACGTTTCTTTTTTGAGCAGAAGTTTCTTTTAGTTTTGATTTTAACAGTGAGAAAAAAAGGATTTATTAAGTTATTTATGCAGAAATAATTTGCGGAAATAAAGTTAGGTGATTAGCGTCTAACCACAACTAATATTGTTACTTGAAAGCATTATTTTGGGTACAGAATAGAGCCCAAAGACAATAAATTGTTAAAATGGTATCTTCAATTTAACAAAGTAAAACAGATTTCTGTCAGTTTATTTTATGGCCCTGAATAGACCACAATCTGGGTAAGAGAATAAAATATAAAAAGATTGAAGAAAAATTAAACAAAAATGTAAAACATTGTCTCAAATAACTTCTTACAAGGAATGTATTATATGAAAGGCTGACAGGCTTATATCCACTGTAGAGAGTGTTCAGTTGTATAGGTGGTTTAATGTAAATTGGTTCTTTGAAATAATGTCTGTTAAAAAGAATTTCTGCTATATATATAACGTCCACTACATGAGGTTTTGTTATGACAGTTTGGCCAGCGTTTCATTTGTTCCTAGGAAAGTGTCATTAGAGAAGTGTCTGCAATAAAGAATGTCCGTTATAGAAGGTTTCGCTGTATTATCAAAAATAATTACTAGCACTTTTTATAATCAAGTCAGATCATTGATAAAAATCATATTGGAATGGTGTGGTGTAGAAATTATAACTATTGTGTTGTGTTATTAAGGTAACTCAGATTCTGATCCAGAGTATGGAAAAAGAAAAAGAAGATCATCACGCTCTTCTCCAAATAAAAGAAGCCGGTCAACTCGCAGTACCTCATCAGAAAAAAAGTCTCCATCAAAAAGTCCCTCAAAAAGAGGGAGAAAGCCTAAATTGACTGAGAAACCTGAGAAACGTGGACGTGGAGGGTCGTCATTGAGAAGGTTGATTTTTTGTGTTGTACATACTTCAAAGCTTGTTTGTATACCTTTCTTGCTGGAGAAAGTTGTTTTTAGATAAAGTTATTGCTCCAGGGTTTATCGAAAAAAAAGTTACCAAAAACAAGCCTGGTTAGGAGTAAAATCATCCACATGCTGCACATCACTCTTTCAATTTAGTTATGGTGTGCAATGATAATTGTAGCTAAGATATGTTAAAGCATGCAAAAAAGCGTAAGGCGTGCAGCTCAGAAAAATTCTACTACTAATAAACGTAACAATTAAAAGCATATCAATGTGGTGACATCGCATGTGCGATACAGTAAAGGCTGTAATCACACGTGCAAAAGTTCAGCGGTAATATAACAACAAAATAGGAATTGTTTTTGCTATAGTGTAGTTGCCTCGTACTACAATGAATGAAGCATTGTAACCATTTAATGCCAGAATTTATTTGACAAATATTTTAAACTTTAACAGCATCATTAAAAACAGTCTATAACCACTTGTGGAAAAAGAAAAAAGTTTTGCGCTGAATGTTGATATTTATTTATCTTGTTTTTGGATATTATTTTATAGTTTTTGTTTATTATAAATATAATAGTTTTCTGTGGTATGAAAATCATTAAAAGTTAAAAAAATTTAGAAAAGCAATTTTACTTTTTTGTTTTTGCTAGGCTAAAACTTAAAAACTCACACTTTATGAATTAAATATAGCACTAAAATTAACAGACTACATTAATATCAGGGATTATATAAAAGAGAATGCTAAAAATATGTTGCAAAAAAATGTTTGAAAAAATAAATTGCTGATAAGTAGTTAATTTGCCGATTAGTTTTTCTAGTTCTACATAAAATCAAAAATTGCTGCATTGTTTTCGTAAGTGCCAAAATTTTTATAACACAACATGACAGAGTTGAGGTGAGCACGCCAAAATTAATTTAAGCGTTATGCGGAGGCTTGTGTGTGCTATCGCAGGCCATTCCTGACCAGGCCTGAAAAAGTATTATTATTTTTTTATAATTATTTAATATTTTTCATTATTATTTTATATTTTTTATAATTATTATTTTTGTATATTTTTCTTGTTGGAAAAACTTACTTGTGTCAATAAAACATGAAGGTATTTCTATAATATAAATCCTTGTTATCTAAAACAAATAACAATTAAGTTTTAAGATTTACCCTGCAATATTTTTTATTATATATTTTTTTCTGTAATTTATGACAGATTGTCTCAACTTCTAACAATATGTAATAACTAATTTATTTTTTTCCACTTTTATTTTTTTCAGAAGTTCACGTAGCACAAGTGTTCGGGCTGTGTCCTATGCTGATGCCGATGTTTCCGGCGAAGAATATTACGATGAAGAAGAATTGTTTGATTCAGATGGAAGCGACGAGGTTTATGAACACAAAAGCAGCAGGAACCAGAAGAAAAATGAGGAACGAAAGAAACATGTTGATGATTTGTGGAGTTCCTTTAAGAACGATGTCAATAAAAAGGACGAAAAGGACTCTGGCAGTATGAACACTGAAAGTGTTAAGTCTGATGATAAAAATGATACAACCATAACAAAAGACAGTAAACAAGAAAACGGAGAAGTACTAAATAATAAGACTGATAATAAAACGTCACATAATGTGACGGATGGAATGGAGAGCGGTAAAAGTGACTCAAATGAAGGGGAAAACAAAACAGATGAAATAAAAGATGGCAATGTTACAGCTCAAGAAAAGATAAAGAAACAAACAAACATAATTTCAAAGAGCGATGTTAAAAATAACAATGAAACAAAAGATAATAAAGATAATGAGAAAAATTTATTAAAAGACAGTTCAAGTAGTAAAAATCAAAATAAGGATGACTCAGAATTAACTGTGAAAACTGAATGTAATACCACAAAGCCCCCTGCTTCATCTAATTCTCAAAGTGAGAGCAAAAAAAATACAGCGCCAAGTGAAAAAGATGATAAAACGAAAACAGATGCACCTACTCAAAACAAGCTGAAAGAGACTAATAAAATTGAGGTACCTACCATCTTGAATTAAGGTTTGTTGAAGTGCCCTCTTAGTGTGCGGAACAATTTTTATTTTGTGTTGTGGAAGAGTAATGATAATTTTAACAACGCAACTTGCAGTACACAAAAATGTATGAGAAATGTGTGCGAAATAAAATATTAATTTTGCATTTTGTCTGTATATCTTTGTGTTATTCTAGATTCCAAGTACAAGTGGGAAAGTTAAAATTACTCAGGTGTATGATTTTGCTGGCGAAGAGATCAAGTAAGTTTGCATTGTTTACTACAATATTTATGTTAAAGGACTGTTAAATATTAGGTTTTAGCTATATTTCTATCTCAGTATTAACTTTATTTACCTATGGGAAACAGTAACAGAAATTCTCCCAGTGCAACTTTTTTTTAATATATACAGCGAAAACTTTTTGTTACGACAACAACTGTGTGAGCATGTATAGTCAACAAATAATTTGAGTACCAAGCTTCATCTATGTATCAGATAGAGGGACAGGTTATAGGAAATTGCTCTTTTTTTAATAAGTCCTGCTTTTATGTAAATGGGGATGCTTGCGCTGGTATATTTCTAGAGTTGTTTAATAGCCATGAAGCCCAGACCGTAAATTACAAATTGGTCAAAAAGAAAATATCTGATATCAGCATTTTTGGGTAATGACATCATTAAATTTGCTGAAGTTGGTAAAAATATTTGGATAATTGCTTTGTATTTAGTCACACTAATAAGACAATCAAATAATAATACTAAGAAGTTACCTGAAAGTTATAAAAACAATTAGAAACACTTTTTGGAAAATTTAGGCTAAAGAAAAGTTAGGAAAACTCACAAAATATGAAAGTGTACCTATAAGTACCTATAAGCCCATAAAAAGTGATGAAAAAAAACTGAATAGACGTGAAGCTAAATCACGCACCCCCGCCCCCGCCCCCAGCACGAATAGGGTTAAGGCAAAAAATAGTTAATGGAAAATTGGTAAGAATCTTGGACCAAACCTTTTTCGAAAAAAAGCAGGAAGATTTTGTACCTTAAGTTAGTTTGGTACTAAAAATTGGGTCCTTCTACAAAGAATATTTCACGTATTAACAAAATATAGCTTGCTTTGTTTAGTTTTTTATGTCCATTACTTTTAATTAGGATTTCAAAGGAAGTTGATGTCGGCTCAAAAGAAGCGAAGCAAGCGGGAGAAGAACGAACAGCAAAGAAATCTGACGCAATGAAGCCATCCTCGTCGAGTGGAGTCAGTAATATTTTATCTTCAGGGTAAGTTGTTCACCGGTTGTAGTACCTGTTCATGTGGTTAACCGCCACAGTCTCAACTTTTTTGTCTACAGGTTACCGATTCTGTGCGGAATTTAAATCCAATAACTCGGGATCTGCAACTTGGTTTGCAGTAAAATTTTCTGGGTAAGCTTGTATAGGCCCTATACAGGCCTATCAATAAGAAAATAACACCCGAGCAATAAATCGCTCCCCCAAAGTTACAATAATTTAAACTGGGCGAGCAATCTGAATAAATAGAATAAGTTTATAAACGCATATTTTATCACAAAGTCTTTTTTATCTATTTTATTTTATCTTTTTTTATATATTTTGATTCTTTTTTACTGTAAATAATAAGAAAGAACCTTGATTTCTAAGTGAGATGAATTGATATTGCTCAGCCAGAAAACCTTTTTTTGGAATTGGGGGAGCAATTAATGGCTCAGCTTGTTTCTTATTTCTCAGAATTGGGTGAGCCTTTGCGTGAGCAAGAGCAATTGCTCTCCCCTTATTGATAGGCCTGCCTATAAAATTTGATTGCAAAACGATATGCAGTTCTAAAGTTATGGGATCATCAGGAATTAAAATTAATAGGCTTGGAACGATCAAACAAGTGTCATTTTGGCAAAAAAATTAATGTTAATGAATTCACCTTTTATAATATCTGTGTATTGATAAAGTTTGAATGCACATCCCTTACCAGGTCTAAAATTACTTATGAAAAAAAATGTTTGTTATTACTTAAATATGACATCATATTTATGAAGCATAAAAAAATCTGAAATTCTTTAAATGTGAATATCTTAAGAACGAAAAGAGCTTTTTAAAAAATTAAAAAAGACTTGTTAACCAACTTTTTAAGCTCTATAATGTAAGTTCAACATCATTTTATACCTCGGGTTCCCTTTAATGTGCCGACGACACACATTTTTAGTGTGTAAGTGAAACTTGTCAAAAAGTCGTTTTAATTTTCATTTGAAGTCTATACCATTATTACTTAAAGTTTCCCCCCATCGTCAGTAATAACATATTTGAGCATGTAAAGTTTTATGTTTGGTACAAACACTCGCACCTAAAGTACTCCACTGTTGTTCATTGTAAAAACCACACTTTGAGCTGGCTTGCGTGTGGTAGCGGGTGTTCGTATCACGTAACTTTTTGGCACGCAGTTGTGTTAATTTGCGCAGCAGAGCATAACATGCTACCTCGTGTTCAATACTCTGTGCTAGGCCCCGTAGAATTGAAACATTGGGTTTCCAATTGTGTTTATCTTGTGTGTGACGCTTACGTACACGAATTTGCAAAAATGAGAACTTAAATTCACGTAAACAAGTCACACGAAAGTTAAACAACAACACAGGGAATGGGATTTGTGTCAAACCAGGTCTCTTGGCAGTCAGGGAGATCGTTAAAAAAAATCTTGACATGGGCGTTTTGTAAAAAAGTCAGTGGAAAGAGGAACCCAAAACAGTTTTTTTTCTCTTTAAATCAAGTTGATATTTGGTGTCAATCACGTTTCTTGATAACATGTTGATTTTAGTTCAGAATGAATAAAAGAACTATATTTACCAGTTCTTTGTTATATAAATTATAGTCTATTTTGCTTAGGGTATAAGATATTATGATCTTTTTCCCCTTAAATTCATGGGGAAAACATCGGGCTAAAAGTCCAGGCGTATCACATCCTGCTTTTATGTTTAACCACACTGCTTTGTTTGTAGTGTGAAGAAAAGTGGTGGTTTGTCCAGTGTGTTGGGAGCGCTAGACAAGAAGAAGAAAATCAGCGTTTTAGTAAGTATGCTTTTTTAAAAAGTTTATCCACATGGTTGGCGCAAACTGCTGAATGAACTTTCCAATGCGTTTAGTATTTCTGGGCTTTATAGTCCGGAAGTCATTAGCCCGTGAAACAATCCACAGGTTCGCCGGCCCTTAAATTTTCGCTAGTCGTGTTCTACGAATCGGTATTTCGTGCAGATTTGTCCGCCTGTTAGCATGAACTTTGAGGGGTGCGGAAGGGCAGCAAAATTAGGCTGCATCGCAACCATATACGGGTGCTGTAAAAAAGGTCCTGTAAATCAGGCTACCTAAAGGTCGGTGTCCAATAACATAAAACGTGTTGTACAACAATCGCAAAAGTTGTACATCAATCGCCGTTACGATTTTATTAGAAACACGTGTTGGACAACAAATCGACACAAAAAAGATGTTGCACAACATGTTGTAGAATTCTTTTCTATCTCTACGACTGTTACACGAAAATTACTGACTTAAATAGAAACCGTCCTTAAACCAAAACGAACAAATGATTCTCTCACTCGGCGTTTTGTTTGTCGTTTAAAATGAAAACTCGTTCGGAAAACCAGAAATAAATTTGAATATGTTTATTCTTCTTTAGGATAAATCTAAGTACGACTGGGACAATTACAAAAGTGAATCGGGATTGGAAGACGAACTGAGGTCGAACAGAAATTCGGGGTGAGTTTGTACAGTGATAACTGATTTTTTTAATTTTTTTATTATACAGTATAATCCCAAACTGAAACTTACAGAAACCAAAGAAATTGTTTCAGTTATCAAATTTTCAAGATATCGGGAATATACTGTACTTATGAAATGAACTAAACCGACTTTCCAGTAGCTAACGGACTTTATTCACGTATGCTGTTTTAAATAATCCGATTTTCCGGTAGCTAGCGTTATTTATTTACAAATGCCGTTTTGAGGAAACCCGATTTTCCGGTGGCTAGCGTTCTTTATTTACAAATGCCGTTTTGAGGAAACCCGATTTTCCGGTAGCTAGCGTTCTTTATTTACAAATGCCGTTTTGAGGAAACCCGATTTTCCGGTAGCTAGCGGACTTCATTTACGAATGCTGTTTTGTGGAAAGCCGATTTTCCGGTAGCTAACGGGCTTCATTTACGAATGCTTTTTTGAATAACCCGATTTTATTATCCCTTTTTATCAGGTATTTGGATCGTCAAGAATTCTTACAGCGTGTTGATTTTAAACAATGGGAAAACGAAAGAGAAATGCGTTTGTATTCAAAGAAGAAATGATAAACTAATGCAAGTATTTGTGGACTTTCACAAATGAAGAAGAAGAAGAAGAAATAAATTTTGGTGTGTCTGGTTAATCCTTCCCTAAAGCCATGAAAAGATCTTCTTTGTTTTCATTTCTTTCGTGTTTATTTCCTCTGTTTTTTTTTAGTTTATTTATCTCCCAAAGTTGTCTATATTTAGTCCCTTAATGTAAATATTCCAAAAATATCCCTATTAATCTATCTGTAATGTCGTGTCTACTGATCATGTTTAGAAAATGACAAAAAAAACAAGAAAAAAAATCTATCAGAATTTTTTTGTTTATTTCCGTTTGTTTTTAGTCATCACACTGTGTTTTCTCAGCGAAAACTGTTCTTCTCCAACAAATTTATTTAAAAAAAACAATATGTATATCAGCGACTACATGCTTTCAATGTATTTTGAGGCTTCAAGCAATTCACCTCGAGTGACGCTTCACAATGTCTTGTAGTCCCGATATGTTTTTTATATGTTTCTTCTTCTTTTTCCGAAGTTTGGAGTTCTGTTTGTAAGCTAAAATTTAGTTTTTTTTGTGTGTGTTGGTGTGTGTCTGTAGTAGTGGATAGTGTTTGCTTTTATTTTTTATATACACTTAAAAACGGCTGTGAGGTTTTTAGACGAAGATATATTATTTGACGATTTGATGCGTTGTTGTTTTCTTATCTAATCCATAATTCGTGTGATGACTAATTTTTGACTAATTTGGGGACAACATGCTAGGGAAAAATACTTCGATAGTCAGGAAAGTGTCAGATTTTTGAAGCTGTGATTTATAAAAAGTTTTTTTTTCACTAATTTATGAATATAAGTAAAATGAATAATACAGTTAAGTAAAAAAGAATATTGTGATTGGGTTCCAGAATTTCTGCTGCTGACAGCAAACAAGAGTTAATAAGTTGCTGCGTCCGTTACCTACGAATAACCAGTTTTACTAATCCGATAACAGAAGGGAATTTAATCGGGTGCGTGGCAATAAATACAAGTGTAAAAGAACGTGTCGTTTGTTACATAACATAATTTTTAGATATACAGACAATAATAATCACTTCCAAAAATCAGTTTTGTTTCTTGAAAAATAAGTGTATACAGTAGACTCCCGGTTATTCGAAGCCTCAAGGGGGATAAGAATTTACTTCGAATAACCGGGAGTTCGAATAACTGAAAAATTCGTTTTCCCGCCAGATTTTCAACTTAACCTTAATGGGATGGACTTTTCTTAAGTAATTGAGGCATTGTGGTTCAGTTGAGCGTGTAAACACAAAGAATTTTTACTTTTTGAAGAAAGAATAAATTTGAACAAATTGTTAACAGGTTTTAAAATATGAAAGTTATAAAGAAAATGTATCTAGTAAATACAAGGAGTTCAACTCTTAAAAAAATCTTTAATGCTACATTGTTTTTTACTATCGATGTAGTGTTCTCACTCGACGATCTCCCAATAAGAAAAATTCGAATAACTGAGGGTGACTTAGCCTATAATTGGCCCCAAGGGGAATAAAAATCACTTCGAATAACCGAATTATTCGAATAACTGAAGTTCGAATAACCGAGAGTGTTTTTGCCTGAGTTGGGTAAGCAGATCCAAGGGGAACGCCATCTCACTTCGAATAACCGAATTATTTGAATAAGTGCAGGTTCGAATAACCGGGAGTCTACTGTATATACGCGCATATTAATTTATGTGTTATTTCACGCAATATACTTTTTGGCGCCAATGCTAGTAGCAAGAAGGCAATTTGTCTTTTGAGTCTGCGCGATTGTTTGGCTTTATATTTAACGCGACCCCCGATTGATGATTGGATTCCATGATAGCATATTTGTATGACTATGATGACAGGGAAAGTTTTAAACGGGAATTTGAAGTACGATGTTTCGATTTGAAACTATTCTAATTCTAATTTAAGAAAACAGCTTCATTAAACAAACAAAGAAACCCCCCCCCCCACCCCACTGCTCTTTTTTTAATTCGATATTAAGAAGCCAAGGGAAACTCTGGGGACAAAGTTTTATTTTAAGGTAAATATCCGGGGGTAAAGTTGAAAGTCGTTTTCATAAAGTTTACTGCATTCAATGACTTATAAAAACTTTTAATGCAATGTTCCATTTCGAATTTCTTTTGATTTAATTTTACAAAAAACATGTTTATGCCAGTGACTGTAGAAATATGTCCACAAGCGATGGAGAGATACACTTTCCTTTTTTTGGCATCTTCGATAATAAAGTTTCCGATTTTTTATCAGGAAGTTGAACGGCGGGACAAACCACTTATGTTCTCCAGTGGTAGAGCGGGTTTTATACGCAACAATGATTCCATTTAAAGAGCACATGTCATAAGCTGAAGAAAGTTTGGCGCGAAAACAGGTACAATTCTTCTTCGGGCTTTCCGTGTATCTTTTACATGATATCGGGTTAAACATGGAGATCAATTCACGATTCTGATTGGCTTCTGTCAACAAAGCCAACAAAATAACCATAAGACTAGCGCCAACCAGCAAGTACTTCATGTCTGAAAAAACAAAAACATTCTTTTACGTTGAAAAAAATATTAAGGCAACAGAGCAGTCAGAAAGTTTTAAAAAGCCAGAGTGAAATTCATCTCATTGAGAAAGGACCAAAAAACTGTTGGAATTGCCTATAAGTGTTTGTATATAAGTTTTACATAAAGGGACATGAAATACAGTAAAAATTCGGCTCTAAAATATGTCAGAAAACAACAAATAAAAAATCAGCTAAAGTAAAAGAGTTAGTAGAATTCTTCGTTACTGATTTAACAAAGAATTTGCGAATTTGTAATACGATGGCAAAAAAATACTCCCTTTGGAGAAACGGCAACCATTTCCTTTTAAACTTTGCTAACAATGCATGGTCACGTGTAAAATTCTCAACAAATTATCTAAACATACATATTTGTTTTCTTCCAGATAAAAAATTGAGACCCTAGATTGTCAATATTTACCCCAAATTATCCAAGTGAAAAGGAATACTAGCCGCCAACTGATATCCAGGCAACCTTTTCGCCCAATCTGATTTCCGATCTCTTCACATTTTGGTCAGACACTTGCTTTCCTGGCTAAAATTCAGAATTAGATAAAATCAAATAGAACCTACCCTCAAGAATATTGTTTGCTTTGATTGTCGGATTTTATAAATGTGGAATTAAAAATAAGAAAGATAAAAAACAAGAAATTGACAAGTCCCTTCTTTATGTCCTTCGTGTAATCTTATGATGGCTACTGATCCGTGTCATTGACACTGCGCACGATACATCATCAACAAAAGGTAAATACGTCAATTTATTTTTATTTTTTTACATACGCTCACATTACACAGGGCTGTCTTTCATATATCTTGAAAATATTTAGCAGATACATTTTAGGACAACCTCGTCCCCGGAGCTTTTTTCTCCTTTTCGCTGCGACGGTCAAGCCATATATAAGGAACGGAAAAAGTAGCCCTCTGGAAACGAAATTGGTTTTAACGAGGTCGCAAGTATTTACATGGAAGAGAAAAGTCAAAACAAAGCTATTTAAGAAGCGCTACTTGTATGAGAATGCACGCTTTTATAAGCAACACAGGCTTAAATTGTTCCAAAAACGAATCTATTTGTAAGCAACAGCCAACCCAACACAGCGCCTTTTTGTTTATGTATATTAGAAATCAGAAAAGATACAAGGTGCTCTGGGGACGAGGCTGCAGCCAACCAAAAGAAAGTAAATTGAAAAGGAAAACGATAAAGAACAGGAATTTGTAAACACAGGCAATTTTTTATGAGACGTTTTTTGTGATAAGACCTGCAAGTTTCATACGACAAATATCTTAAATAAAAACAGATGTTATAAGTTTCCATTGGTGCAACTAGCCTCTAACAGAGCAAGCGAAAGACGTAAATTTAGTCGTCTCAAGTACGCAACATTTGTTAGATACAAAAATTTAAGTAACCAAAATTTTGTGTTCCTTTTTTAATTTTGGTTTTTGATTTTTGTTAAATGCGGCCGTTTATCACATTTGGTTTTTATCAGTATATGTAGTAAAAAGTTTTGATCTTACACGTCAACCATACTTGAATGAAATTCGTGGCGTTGTGAAATTTGAAGACTGGACTAGTGTTGGATGACAGATTTGATGCTTGGTACGTAATCCGCCCTTTTGCTAGAAAATCACGTGACAACCAATGTTATATTTAAGACCTGTTCTACACTGACAATCAATTCTATTATTACGAATTGACACATGCTTTCAATTTGGTAACGAAATAAATT